>JAQZBX010010482.1:0-44254 GCA_029593785.1 Cabassous unicinctus | reverse complement strand
GACTGCTGCCAAGGGCCCTGGCCCAGTTGCTGCACGGGTTTCCAATGACGGGTAAGATCCAGTTAACTGCTCAGCTTGGGCTAGACCTAAAACAGGCACAGTCCCTTTCCTTTTAAAATTTAAAAAAGGGGTGAGATGATGTGGTTATAGAGGCTAACATGGCCACGGCCCCTCTTTGAGGAAATAAAACTGCACCTCAGCCTCGCCCTATTCACTTCCCCCCCACTCCTCCACTACCCGCCTTTTTTTATGGCTGCTAGGGCTGAGATAAGAACAGCTCTCACCATCTTCCTAGAAATCGTCCTCTAGGAAGTTAGCAAGCCCGTGCCTCTCTCATCTGCCATCTACCTTAGCAACAAGAAACCACCTATCCCCAACCAATATCCATCTTTAAACCCACCAATCCCTACCCTCCTCCCCGTTCGTGCCACTATGTTCCCGCCACCCCTACGCCCACCTATCAGCAATTACCTCACCCCTCTATGCTCTATAAATTGTGTTTCACTCCCCCAATAAAGGATCCTGCGCCATCCTCCTGGGTTCGGTTGTTTTCTCTTCAGGGCCGCCTCGTTCTTACCCACGAACCCCACGTGAAGCCCTCCCGGAGAGAGACTTCACTACAGTGGTCAAAACTGCATGGTATTGGCACAAAAATAGACATAGTGAACAATGGAACTAAATTGAAAGTTCTGATATAGATTCTTGGATATACAATCAAATGATATTTGACAAGACCACCTATCCACCCAATGGGCATAGAATGACTTCTTCAACAAATGGTGCTGGGAGAACTGGATATCTGTATTCAAAGGAAAAAGAGAGGATTACTATCTCATTCCATATACTAAAATTAACTAAAGATGGATCAAAAAACTAAATATAAGAGCCAAGACCAGAAAACCAGAAAATAATGTAGGGACACATCTATGAGATCTTGTAGTAGGAAATAGTTTCAAAAATTTTACATCCAAATCAAGAGGCGCAAAAGAAAAAAATAGATAAGTGGGACTGACTCAAATTTAAAAACTTTTGGCTTCAAAGGAATTTGCCAAGAAATTGAAAAGCAGCCTACACAATGGGAGAAAATATTTAGGAATCACTTATCTGATAATGTTCTAATATCCACATAGAGAAACAAATCCTACATCTTAAAAAATAAAGACAAACAAATGATTTTAAAATGGGCAAGATATTTGAATAGATATTTTTCTAAAGAAGAAATATAAAGGCTTAAAAACACAGAAATAGACGTTCAACATCGCTAGCTATTGAGGAAATGCAAATCAGAAATACAATCAGATATCATTTTATAGCTATTAAACTGACAACTGTTTAAAAAAAAGATAACTATAAGTGTTGGAGAGGATGTGGAGGATTTGAGACCCTCATCCACTGCTGGTGGGAACGTAGAATGGTGTAGTCATTGTGGAAGATGTTTTGGCTGATCCTCAGGAACTAACTATAGAATTGCCATATTATCCAGGAATTCCACTGCTGGGTATATATCTAGAAGAATTGAAAGCAGGGACATGAACATATATGCGTACACAAATGTTCATAGCAATATTAATCACTATTGGCAAAAGTTGGAAGCAAACTAAGTGTCCATCAACAGATGAATGGATAAGCAAAATGTGGTATATACATACAATGAAATATTACTCAGCTGGAATTAGGAATGATGTATTGACACACATGACCACATGGTTGAACCTTGAAGACTTTGGGATGAGTGAATTAAGCCAGTTGCTAAAGGACACATATTACATGAACTCACTGATATGACCTAAGCATATTAAGCAGACCCACAGAAATAAAATCTAGAAGACATATTTTCAGGAGACAGAAAAGGATTAGAGTGTGGTAAGCCAATTCTCAATATAGGAAAACACATGGTAAGTTGGAAGGGTGTGTTTTATCAATGGAGAGGGTAAATGTTGGTGTACAGAAGTGAGTGGGGTCAATGGTGGTGGAATGTGAGGTTGAGCAGTGTGGGTGGTGGGGGGATGGGAATTGGGATGGAATATGCATGGAACTGAGTGGAGGACCAGAATAAGAAACAGGTGACCTCTGTGGATTTGTAGGTCTGTGGTTGAAACCTACAATGGTGGGAATGTTGGTTTTATTTTTTTTGGCAAATATGGCAGTATAGGATCATATTCTATAGAATATGGAATTTGAAAGTATTCATCGTGGCATAGGGTTTTATCTCAGTGGGGGATCCCCATACAATATTCAAGAAAACTTTGAATTCCCATTCTGGGGAGTCCTGTTACTTTCTCAAATGAAGGGGCAAGGACCTCTTGAGTACATAGGCATTGCCTAATAAAAGAAAACAGACCAGTATGTCAAGCCCTCAATATTACTGCATGTACCTATGAATCTTATTCCTCAAAAACTGAAACTTACTGGTTGCCATAATATCCAAGGGAAGGTGGAGAGAAGAAAGGGTGGAACATAGGACATTTTGTAGGTATTGGAATTGTTTTGAATGATCTTGCATTGATGGATATAGGGCATTATACAGTTTATCAAAACCATTAAAAATGTACAGTACAAAAAGTAAACCATAATGTAAACCATTGATCATTGTTAGTAGCAATGCTTCAATATTTGTTCATCAATTGTTACAAATGTACCAAAGTCATGTATGAAGTTATAGCTAGAGGAGGTTGTGGTGGTAGGGGTGGTGTCTATGGGAATCCCCTATATTTTTTATGTGACTTTTCAGTAACCTAAAGCTTTTTGGGATATTAAGTAAAAAAATATACATGTAAGAAACTGGAGGAGCATACAGAAAAATTGTCAATATTCATAAAATATAACACATATTATGGTGATGAAAGGCACAATGCAAAAAAGAAATTTTTATCATTTATTTATTTAGTCATTTATTTTTTCACAAATCAATTTTATTGATACATATTAATAAACATACAATTCATCCAAAGTGTACGATCGATGGTATTTGCTATAATCACATAGTTGTACATTTGTCACTTCAATCATTATTAGAGCATTTTCATTATTTCAATAATAATAATAAACAAAAAAAGAAAAACAAACAAGAAAATTCCTCACCTCTAAATCTCTCTCGGCTTCCCCCACTGTACATAGCTGCTGTTTCTGACTATTCTATCCAAAGTGTTTAATCAATGGCTTTTAGTATAATCTCAACGTTGTACATTCATCATCTCAAAAATTTTAGGGCAATTTCATTACTCCAAAAAGAAAAGCTCCATAGCCCTCAGCAATACTTCCTCAGGCATACATAACCAACTATCTCATTCTTTTTTTAAAAATATCATTCTTATAAATTGAATTATATTTACAATTTATATAAATGGATTCATACAATATGTAGTACTCTGTGTCTGGTCTTCTTCACTTAGTATAATGTTATATTTTTGTCTGATATTAATATTTCATACTATTAACTTACATTTGTTCAGCTTCAAAGAACAATGGTCTTATATATGCAATTCTACCAATATTCATATTTCACATAATATATTTATATTTCACATAATATATTTGGTTTATAATAGGGCAATCATACAGTATTTGCTCTTTTGCGCCTGGCTTGCTTCACTAAACATAATGTCCTCCAGGTCCAGCCATGTTGTCTTATGTTTCACAGTTTCATTTCTCTTAACACTGCATAATATTCCATCATGTGTAAACTCCACAATTTGTTTATCAATTCATCAGCTGATGGACACTTGGGTTGTTTCCAAAATTTGGCTATTGTGAATAATGTTGCTATGAACATCAGTGTGCATATATCTATTCATTTCACTGCTCTCAATTCTTCTGGGTATATACCTAGCAATTGAATTGCCCAGTCACATGGCAAGTCTATATTCAACTTCTTTTGACACTTCCAAACAGTCTTCCAAAGTGGCTGTACCATTCTACTTTCCCATCAACACTCAATAAGAGTTTCTATCTCTCCACATCCTCTCCAACATTTAGTTTCCTGACTTTTTAATCATGGCCAGTCTAATATGTGTGAAATTATACCTCATTGTAGCTTTGATTTACATTTCTCTAGTCATTAGTGATGTTTAACATTTTTTCATGTGTTTGTTCATCATTTGTATTTCTTCTTTGGACAGTCCCCTTTTCAAGTCATTTACCCATTTTTGAAACGGATACTTTGTCTTTTTAATGCTGAGTTGAATGATCTCCTCATATACCATATATATTAAACCCTTATCACATATGTGATTGCTAAATATTTTCTACCATTGAGTTGGCTGCTTTTCACCCTTCTAATGAAGTCCTTTGAGGTGCAAAAGTGTTTAATTTTGAGGAGGTCCCATTTATCTATTTTTTCTCCTTTGTTACTTGTGCTTTGAGCATAAAGTTTAAGAAACTACCACCTATCACAAGATATTGAAGATGTTTTCCTACATTTTCTTCAAGGCTGTTAAGCTCAGCCAGCTGGGCCCAGGACAGTCTATTCAACAAATGGTGCTGTAAGAACTGGATAGCTAGATATAAAAGAAAGAAAGAAGACTCCTATCTCAAACCTCACACAAAAATTAACTCCAAACAGATCAAGGATTTAAATATATTCATTTTTTTTAATGTTTAAAGTTTATTATTATTATTTTGTTTGCTTAGTTTGGGGAGCTATTTTGGATTGCAGAAGCATTGCAACTGTCACAAGGGAGGATCACAGGTGTGGTGTGTCGGTGGTACAGGGATGTTTGTGGAGGATTGCACTTGTGGCACGCATCTGTGGAATATAAGTGTGTTTGCATTAGTATGCAAAATACCAGAAATCTGTTGGCTTTTATAAAGGGTATTTGTTTGGGGTAGAAGTTTACAGTTACCAGGCCATAAAGCATAAATCACTTCCTTCACCAAAGTCTGTTGCCATGTATTGTAGCATGATGGCTGTCAACATTCAGCTTTCCTCTTCCTCTTAAGGCTCTATGGTCAGGCTCTCAAGGCTTTGTCTCTCTCCCGGAGGCTCAATTCTCTCTGGGCTCAGCTGTTTTGTTCTCTCCACAAGGCCAGCTGTGAACTGTCAGGTGAATGGCTCATCTCTTTTCCCAGGGCCTTCTCTCCTTCCTTATGACCAAGCTCCTCTGTGTGCTTATTTCCTGGGATTCCAGCTCAAAAATTCCAAACTTCCTTCTCTGCAGTGCAGTTTCTCTGTGAGTCCCCACCCACCAAGGGTCAGGGACTCAACGTTCTACTGACATTGTCCAATTAATGCCTTAATCATTATTTAATCAAGTAAAAGTAAAACCTCTTAATCCAATACACTCATACACCCAGAGGAAAAGACCAGTTTACAAACATAATCTAATATTTCTCTTTGGAATTCATCAATAATATCAAACTGCTATAGTGTTCATGCGGTCAGGGGATATTGTTTCAGTGGGTGGAGACTCACAGAGTAACCAATGGATTATTCAATTACAATCATGAGGATTCCTGCTACATTCTGTCATAAAGAGGCAAGTATCTCCAGAGCAAATGAGCATTGCCTAGCAAAGGAGGATAGACCAACACAGCAGGGCCTTGATATTGATGCTTGTACTTACAAACCTTGTTCTTGAGAAATTGAAACTTAGCCTAATAATATATATTGACTAATAGTTACCTCCAGAAAGTCTACTTGTTGCCCAAATGTGGCCTTTCTTAAACTAAACTCAGCATATAAATTCAGTAACTTTCTCCTGATGTGGGACATGACTCCTGGGGATGAGACTCCCTGGCACTGAGGGATTATTACCAAGCACAAAGTACTGATTCATTTGGAGCTCCTGGGGACTCTAGAGACATCTGGACACTATAGGATGGGCAGATAACCACAGGAAATCAGCACCCCATTGGTAGGCTTTACCTTGGATTATATGATAACCCATTTCCAAAATGTATCAACATTAGACTCATTTATAATTTCCCACACATGGTTCTTCTGCCCCATTTATTTTAACCAATAAGAAAACAAAGGAAAATAATAACAAATGTTAGAGCAGAAACAAATAAAATTGAGAACGTAAATGTTGTGGGAGGTGTGGGAGGTGGGGAACATGGGAATCCCTGTAATTTCTGAGTAATAATTAGGTAATCTAAGCACCTTTAAAATATATATATATATATATATATATATAATAACATTTATGTAAGCAAATGCACATATATGAATATGTATTTAAATATCATTTTACAAATATTGGTATGTACTGTGAAAAAATTTGATTTTTGCCAACAATAAAAAAAAATGGATCAAAAACCAAAATACAAGGGCTAAATATAAGGGATAGAATGATAAAACTCCTAGAAGAAAACAGGAAAGCATCTTTGGGACCCTTAGGTTACACCTAAGCTAAATAAAATTGAAACCATTAAAAAAAAATACAATAGAGAGAAAAAACACAGCCAAAACTTGGTTCTTCAAGAATATCAATAATATCAGCAAATCCTTAGTTAGATAAAGAAAAATAGAAGATGAAAATATAGAATATCATTAATGAGACAGGGGACATTACCCCTGTCCATGCAGAAAGAAAAGATATCATAAGAGAATATTGAGAAAAACTATATGTCCACAAAGTAGACAACATAGTCTAAGTGGACAAATTCCCAGAAACACATGAGCATCCCAAGAAGTAATACAAGACTTCAACAAAGAAATCACAATTAAAGAGATTGAAACAGTCATTATAACCTCCTTAAAATAAAAATCCCAGGATCAGATGGCTTCACAAGTCAATGCAGCCAATCATTCAAAGAAGATGTAAAACTTGCTCACTCTTACAAAAAACTGAACAGAAGGGAATGGCACCAAACTCCTTCTATATTGCATACCAAAACAAGATAAAGATACGATAAAAAAAGAAATTTATGGACCAATTTCTCTATTGTATATAGATGCAAAAATCCTCAACAAAATACTTGCTAAATGAATCCAAATATACATTAAAAGAATTATACACCATAATCAAGTGGGGTTTATATTGGTTATCCAAAAGGGTGTTAATGCAAAATACCAGAAATCTGTTGGCTTCTATAAAGGGTATTTATTTGGGGTAGAAGATTACAGTTACCAGGCCATAAAGCATAAATTACTTCCCTCACCAAAGTCTGTTGCCATGTGTTAGAGCAAGATGGCTGCCAATGTCTGCCAAGAGTTCAGGCTTCCTGGGTTCCTCTCTTCCTGGGGGCTTGTTTCTCTCTGGGTTCAGCTGCTCTGCTCCTCTGTGTGCTTAATTCCTGGGCTCCAGCTCAAAACTTCCAAATCTGTCCTTTGCCATGTTTCTTCTCTGTAGGTCCCCACCCACCAAGGGGCAGAGACTCATTGCCCTTCTGATATAACCCAATTGAAGTCCTAATCATCATTTAATCAATTAAAAGTGATACCTCAGACAGAGCAGTTTACAAACATAATCCAATATTTCATTTTGGAATTCACCAATAATATCAAACTTCTACACTCCACCTTCTGAATTCCAAAAAGACATTACAATATTCAAAACACCTAACATCAGTAACAATGCTGAGTACAAAATCATATCACAGTCAGTTTAAAGAAATGCAGTTTTTCTTTGGGCAAAATCTGGCTGTCTCTTGACCTCTGAAACTTACAATTTTTCTGCTTCCAATATACAAATGGACAGACAAAAGATAAACATTTTCATTATCAATAGGAGAATTCAGGAGGGATGCATGAGTCATGGTTCCTCTACAGTTCAGTAAACTTTCAGGGCATCATCCATTTGATTTCAAAGTCTGAGACTCATTCTGGAGATGATGGATTCTTCTCCCTTGGACTTCATGGGGACCCACCCTTTCCACAGGCTTGCCTAATGGCCATTTTCTTGTTTCCACCCTCATAAAACATCTGGTTGTTGACTAAGCTCCAGACCTCATCCTCCAAGAGCATTGGGGTGATTTCCACACTTTACCCAATCTTTGGATTAGAGTCTTAATGCCCTTAGTACAGTGAGATGATGACAACACACTCCCCAACCTTTGGCATGTAGGCTCAACCATCTCAGAGCAATGAGTTGACAACCTGATCTTCCTTAATCCATGGGGGACAGGTCCACCTCTCTCAGACCTATGAGGTGGTGATCTTAATGTCCATAATCCCTGAAGAATGTGCTTCACACTTTCTGTACTCTGGGACAGCAAAACTCTCCCTAAATATCAGATAAGAACATCGACTGTCTTCAACTGCCAGGGCAAACTCACTCTCTCTGCACACATGGTTGGAGTTCCTCTCTTGGCCCAAGGAATGTCTTAATTCCAGATCTCAGCTTCCCTGGATTTGCTCTTAAGTCTGTTTCTCCTTCAAACTTTCATTTCCATGTCCCTGTTAGTCCAAGGTGACAGTGGTTTTGTTCATACAGCTCTCTCAAAAAGCTTGTGGTATAGCATGCAAAAAGCAGGGGACCAAGCCAACAGACAGTAAGATGATCCACAAGATTTTCTGAGATAATTACATTTTCAATCTGGATTTACAATTTCCAAGTGTAGTTAAGTCCTGAAATGGGGCACTATATTCTGGGAGCTTGATTTCCAGTGAATTGGAATTACCAGAAGCAGTTTCTATTTTCTTTGTGCCCAAAAATTCAGTCTTCAGCTTATGTCTCTCATTTATCATTTTGCTATAAGCTGCAAGGAGAAACCAAACTGCATTCTCATAGCTTATTTTGGAAAGTTCTTCAGCTAAATGCACAGGCTCACCAATTTAAAATTTTGCCTTCCATAAAACATCAGGAGTCAATCTTGCTAAGTACTCTGTGACTTTAAAACACAGATCAACTTTCCTCCAACTTCCAATAATAGTTTCATCATTTACTTCTAAGTCTTCATAAAAAGTCTCTTTAGAGTCCATATGATTATCAACAATCTCTTCAAAGCACTCAATGTCTTTTCTAACAAGCATCTCACAATTCCTCCAAAAATACTCCTAACTAATTTATAAAACCATTCCAGCATTTTGATCATTGCAAAAGCATGACTCCACACTCTGGTACCAAATTCTGTATTAGTCAGCCAAAGGGATGCTGATGCAAAATACCAGAAATCATTTGGCTTCTATAAAGGGTATTTATTTGGGGTAGAAGCTTACAGTTACCAGGCCATAAAGCTTATGTTACTTCCCTCACCAATGTCTGTTGCCATGTTTTGGAGCCAGATTGCTGCTGATGTCTGCCAGGATTTCAGGTTTATTGGTTCCTCTCTTCCCAGGGCTTGTTTCTTTCTGGGCTCAGCTGCTCTGCTCCTCTGTGTGCTTACTTCCTGCGCTACATCTCAAAACTCCATCCTCCCTTCTCTGCAGTGCAGGGGTGGGGCTCAGCATCTTACTGACATGGCCTAATCAAAGCCTTAATGATTATTTAATCAAGTAAAAGCAAAACCTCTGCATCCAGTACACTCTAATATGCCCAGAGAAAAGACCAGTATAAAAACATAATTCAATATTTCCTTTTGGAATTCATCAATAATATCAAACTGCTACAGGGTTTTATCCCACTTATGCAAGGGTCTTTCAATGAAAGAAAATCAATTAGTTTATATGGAATAGACCACGTTATTAAATTGAGGAAGAAAAATCACATGAACATCTCAATTTACCCAGAAAAGACATTTAATAAAATATAGCATCCTTTCTTGATAATAACACCCCAAAAGATTGGAATAGCAGAAAACTTTATCAATGTGGTAAACTGCATATAGGAAAAACCCACAGCTAACATTATGTAATAGTGAAAAACTGAAAGCTTTCCTGTTGAGATTAGGAACAAAAAAAGGATGTTCACTATCTCCACTGGCACGCCATATTGTGCTAGACATTCTAGCTAATGCAATAAGGCAAGACAAACACATAATGAGCACCCAAAAAGGAAAGGAAGAAGTAAAACCTTCACTATTCACTGATGATAGGCCTATATTTATAAAATCCCCAAAAATCCATAACAAATCTACTATAACTAAAAGATGAGTTCAACAAGATGGCAGGATATGAGGAGTCTATTTTTTTAAATAGCAAACTGTTTAGTAGATGTGAAATGATATCTCATTAGTTTGTAGTTTTGATTTGAATTTCCCTAATAGCTAGTGATTTTGAGCATCTTTTCATGTGGTTTTTATATATTGATTTTTATATGGTATTCTAAGGGGATTTTTTTCTTTATTTGTTTTTAGAATGTTCTCACTGATGGATATAAGTGATATTTGCATGTGAATATTGTATCCTACAAATTTGTTGAATTATTTTATCAGCTCTATACACTTCTTATTGATTCTTTGGAATAATTTTTGATTATAGACAGTTTTATTTTTCCTTTTCCAATTTTAACATATTTTATTTCTTTTTTTTACTGATGGCTCTGGCAGAACTTTCAGTACAATGCTGAAAATAGTCATGGTGAAAGCAGACATTCTTTTCACATTAATGAGATTAGAGAGAAGTCTTTCAAAACTGGGTATGATTTTACCTATTAATTTTTCAAATATCCACTTTATTCACAAGTAGGTTGAAAGTAAAAGCATGGAAAAATTATTACATGAATATAATAATAAAAAAAATGTAAGAGGGGTTACACTATTACCAGAAAAAATGGACTTTAGTAAAAATCTGTCAAAAGGGAGAAGGTCATCATATATTGAAATGTATGAGGAATTTAAAAATATATGTCAATTAAAAATATACATGTACCTTAAAAAGTAGCACCAAAGTATATGAAGCTCCAGGTATGAATGGAGAAATAGATGATGCTATATTAATAGTAACAGATTTCAATGTACCATTTTCAATAATGATTAGCACATGTTGACAACCATAAATATGGAAATAGAGGGCTTAAACAATGCTATTTATACACTATCCACTCTACCTCATGTAAATATAGATATATATGTAAATATAGATATCGATATTGATTTAGATGTAGATATAGATAGCAACAGAAAGAGAGAATACTATCCAGAAACAGCAGAATATATAATCTTCTCAAGTTCACAAGAATCATTCTCTAGAAGAAATAATAAATTAGGCAAAAAAACATCTATTAAAATTTATAAACTTATAAATTCATACAAAGTTTCTTCACAAACTACATTGATAATGAGCTAGAATTCAATGTCAAGAACTGAAAAATAAACAAACATGTAAATTAAACATTACCGTCTTATCTGCCTATGTCCTAAAGAAAAAATCAATAAGGAAATTAGGAAATATCTTTAGACAAATAAAAACAAAAATAAAACAGACCAAACTTATGGGATTTAGCATAGCCAGTGATGAAATGTAAACTTAAGTCCCTAGTGTATGAGAGAAGGAAGATCTCAATTCTGTAACCAAATATCTGAAGGACCTAGAAAAATCCAAACCCAAAGTGATCAGATGGAAAGCAATAATAA
This sequence comes from Cabassous unicinctus, assembly GCA_029593785.1. NCBI lineage: Eukaryota > Metazoa > Chordata > Mammalia > Cingulata > Chlamyphoridae > Cabassous > Cabassous unicinctus. Next base: position 32,860 of record JAQZBX010010482.1, on the reverse strand, counting down.
AGGCTAGATTGGAGATAAATGAATTAATGAATTGAAAAACAATACAGAGCATCAATGGAAATAAGTTTGAAAAGTTCAATACAATCAACCAATCTTTAGCTAAACTGACAATAAAAAGGAGTGGGAAGAAAATTTTTAAAAATATGAGAAATGAAAGAGGGGACATTTCTTCTTATCTTGAAGAAAAAATTAGAAATAGATATTATGAACAATTATATGCCAACAAGTGAGACAAACTAGAAATTCACAAATCACCTACCCAGAATCAAGAATTTAAAAATCTCACCAGAAGAAAAACATGTAAAGAAATTGATGAAGTAATCAAAATCCTCCCTCAAAATAAATGTCCATGAGCAGATGGATTCACTGTTTAATGTCACCAAACACTCAAAGAATTAATATCAATCATTCTGAAATTCATTAAAAAATTTGAAGATAAAGGAAGACTTCTTAGTTCATAGTAGGAGGTGGGGACCACTCTAATACCAAAGCCAGATAAAGATACAATGATAAGAAAAAATTAGAGGTCAATATCCTTTATTAATATAGTTGAAGAAATCCTCAACAATATACTAGCCAAGATGAAAGTATTATGTGTTTAAGGTGCATGACATATACAGCTTAAACTCAAATATTCTGAAAGTTATATAATAGAGAGCAGAAGAGAGAAGGGGGGGGTTGAGAGGAGAGACAGAGGGTTGGATTCCAGATGGATGAAATGTTAAGTGTGAAAAAATGTTACAACTGGTGGACCTGGATATCTGGGTGTAGGTATACATTGTAGTTCTCTGAATGAAATTTGTGTTATTTTTACATACACTAGGATGGCTAAAATCAAAATGACAGAAATAAATGTTGAGAATATAGAAAAACTGAAACTCTCACAGTCTGCTCATGAGATGTAAAATGGCATATCTTTAGAAAGCAGATTGGCAATTCCTCAAACAGTCAAACGTATTTACTATATGACCCAACAATTCCACTCCCCAAGAGAATAACAAATATATGTTCACACAAAATATTGTATATGATTGTTAATAGAAGCATGAACCAAAGATTGGAAACAATCTAGATGTCCATCAACTGACGAATGGATAAACAAATGTGGTATAAATATACACTGAAATATTATTCAGCCATAAAATATGAAGTATTGCTACATGGAAATTTTGAATACATTTTCCTTTGTGAAAGAAGCCAGGCATAAGACTACATATTTGAATAATTCCTTAAATATTCAAGATAGGCAAATCCATAGAAATGGATTGTAGATTATTGGTTGCAATGGGCTATGAGGTACGTTAATTAAGAAGTGCCTACTAATGCTTTCAGGGTTTCTTTTTGGAGTGATGAAAATATGCTTAATTAGGTAAAGGTGATAGCTGCACAACATTGTGAGTAAACTATAAAGCATCCATTGGTATCATTTAAATGGGTGAATTGTTTGGTATGTAAACTACATTTCAAATAATAATGCTCTTTTCTATGTTAATGTAGTTTGCTTTCAATCAGAGTTTTTGGAATGTGTTTACCATGAAATGTGTTAGATTTTGTCAAATGCATATCTGCATCAATTAAGATAATCAAATGATTTTCCCACTGTGTTCTATTAATGTAGTGATTTACACTGATTGTATTACTTCTGTTGCATAACTTGCATTTACTCTTAAATTCTTTGTATAAATCCCACGTGGTCATGGTTCAGAATCATTTTAATATGCTGATGGATTTGATTTGCTAGTATTTGTGGAGGATTTTTCACATATAATCATAAGGGATATTGGTATGTAATTTTCTTTTCCTGTGTTGGCTTCATTTGACTTTGATAAGAGGATAATGCTAGCCTCACAAAATTATGATAAATTCACTTCAAATTATGGGATAGTTTGGGAAGTGTTTGTATTAATTATTCCTTAAATGTTTGGTAGAGCTTAACACTTAGATCACCTGAAATGGGATTTATTTTCTTTAATGGGAAAGTTTTGATTATTTTTTCAATCTCTTTAATCTTTACTTATCTATGCTACATTCTTTATCATCTTAAAAAATATTTGATAATTTCTAGGTTGGTAGGAATTTTTCCATTTCTTCTAGATTATCTTATTTTTGTTTTAAGATTGTTCAGAGTATTCTCATGTAATCCTCTTATTTTTGAAAGATTGGTGATAATGCATATTTTTTTTTCCATTTTTAAAGAAGCTTTAGATTACATAAATATTACATAAAAAATATAGGGAATTCTCATATAGCCCACCCCCACACTTTCCCCTATTAACACCATCTTTCATTACTGAGGCACATTTGTTACATTTGATGAACACATATGGAAGCATTGCTAGTAACCATGGTCTATAGTTTACATTATGACTTATACTTTGCACCACACAATTTTGTAGGTTTGGACAAAAAGTATAATGGCTGGTATCCATCATTGCAATACCATGCAGACAACTCCAATGCCTACAAAATGCCCCCATATTATACCTATTCTTCCCTCTCCCACCCCTCAGAACCTCTGTTGATCACTATCGATATATGAATGTTGCAAGTTGTTCCATTGCTAGAATAGTGAAGAACCACAAAGCTAGAGCCTGGAAGATAGGTTATCAAGAGACAGAAAGGGAGTAGTGTAGTATGTGGTGAACTGATTCTCAATATGGCCAAAACCCATGATAAGGTGGAAGGGGGTGGTTTGGCAGTGGATGGGGGTGATATTGGTGCTGGTAATACTTATATTTTAATTTCTGCATATTCTCTTTTTTGTCCTTAAAGTTTTGTTAATTTTATTGATCTTTACAAAAATTCAATTTTTAGTTTCATTGATACATCTATTGTTTTCCTATTCTTTATTTCATTTATTTTCAATGTAATCTTTATTATATCTTTCCATCTGTTAACTTTGTGTTTAATTTGCTCCTCTTTTACAAGCTCCTAATACTGTGAGGTTGGGTTTTTCATTTAAGATCATTCTTATTTAATAGTAGTAAACTTCATTTTAGAGAAGTTTTAGATTTACAGAAAAATTATATCAGAAACATAGAGAATTACCATACAACCCCACATACACAATGTCCCCTAATATTAACATCATACATTATTGTGGTACATTTGTTGCATTTGATATACCACTATTGAAGTATTGCTGCTAACCAGTCTATTGTTTATATTATGGCTAAGACTTTGTGCTGTACAGTTTAACAGGCTTTAACAAGTGTATAAAGTCATGTATTTATCATTTCAGTATCATGCAGAAAACAATTACACTGCCCTAAAACTGCCATGTGTTCCACCTATTCATCCTTCTCCCTCCCCTCTGAATACTTGGCAATCACTACCTTTATATCAATGTTAGAATCTCTTCTAGTAACAAGATAATAACTACAATAACAATAAATGTACTTTGTCTCATAGTTATACTCCTCCTTTATGTTTGTTCATTCCTCAATCTTGAGGGATTTGGGATGATGTCTGCTCTGACTGCTTCAGACTGAGAGGGGACTTACATATTATGGGGCAGAAGGAAGGAATTATTTTGCTTGCAGGTGTAGATACTCTCTGATTTGGGGAATGGAATTTATCCATAATCATCATTTTGTTAGTTTTCTAGGGCAAGTCCAAAGAACTAGAGAGTAGGAGTTGGCTGCAACTCTGCTGGAATTCAGGGTTCAACTATATATGAACAATCTGAAGATTTAATTCTCTGAGATAAATATATAGCATGTATATTGAAAATTATAGCTTCATATAAAAGGAGTAGGAGAATCATGAGTAGGATAATTATAAATGAAGATAATTATTCCATATTGGGGAAATACTTTATCTTATATACCCAAATAGGACCCACCGAAGGGGTGTTGGTTTCATGTGGGCGTGTGCATTGCCTATAGTTACTAGATGTCCTCAGAACCTTTCGGAGCATTTTTGTCTGAGGCTTTCTTTATTGTGGCAATTAGTGAAATCTTCCTCAGATGTGCATAAGCATAACCTCTGGAATGACCTCCTGACAAACTTTGAAATCTCTTAGCCATAAAAACTCTTCTTTTTTAGTGTAGACATATGCATCTATAAATATCCTTCTTTGCACTGCCTTTGTTGCATTCCATGTTTTAAAATCTCATGGTTTTTTTTTATTTTTCTCTGTATAATTTTAATTTCCTTTATGATTTCTCTTTAACTCATGGGTTATTTAAAGAATGTGTTGTTTCATTGTTAAATATTTGTGAATTTTGAGATTTCCTTCTCATTTTGATTTCTAGCTTCAGTCTATTGCTACTGGATAAGATACTAACATGATTTCAATATTTTATATGTATTAGGAATTGTTTTGTGACCTAACATATGTTCTAATCTGGAAAGTTACCAATGTGCCCTTGAGAAGAATGTGTATCCTGATGTTATTGGGTGGATGCTCCATATATGTCTGTTAGCCTGACAATTTACATTGTTATGCAAGACCACTCTTACTCTCTTTGTCTTCTGTCTACATGTTTTATCCATTATGGATAGTGATATATTGATGCTTTCAAATATTATTTTAGTTCTGCCCATTTCTTCTTTCAAATCTTTCACTGATTTCCTCCATATTTTGGGTGAAATCTAGATAGCTGAATATATGTTTATAATTGTTATATCTTTTTAATGAATTCATCCATGTTTTAATATATAATATCTCATTTTTCTGTAAAAAGGTTTGAATAAATGTCATTTAGTCTAATAATATTATAGTCACCCAAGCTCTTTTGTTTACTATTTACATTGAATACTATTTTTCCACTCTTTCATTTTCAACCTGTTTGCTTCCTTGCATTTAGGATGAGAGTTTGTACATAGCATAAAATTGGATGATACTTTTTATTCTTTCTGCCCATCCTTGCCTTTTGTTTGAAGATTTTAATGCATTTACTTGTAAAGAAATTGTTGATGGGAGTTAACTTCTATCATTTTGATATTTGCTTTCTGTATGTCTTACTGCTTTTCTTCTTTTTTCTTCTTTTTTCCTCCATTACCACTTACTCTTCAGGTTATTTTATCTTTTATAGTAAACAATTTGAATCACTTCTCATTTTTTCTGTGTACATTTAAAAATAATTTTGTGGCTACCATATGGCTTAATAACTTAATTTGTAATATTTTAAATTGATAATATATGTTCCTATAACTCTTCCTCACTCCTGTTTTATGTTATTTTTGTTACAAATTAAATCTTTATAGAATATGTGCACAAACATACATTTATAATTGTTTTTATGCCTTGTATTTTAAAACATGTAAAAAGAAAAAAAAATGGAGAAAATATACTTACCAACGTACTTACCCTTCCTGGAGAACTTTATTTCCTCATAGGTCTTCAAGATAATGTCTAGTATACTATCCTTTCAACCTGGATGATTCTCTTTAACATTTCGTGTAACATAGGTCTAGTGGTAAGAAGCACCCCCAACTTTTGTTTCTCTGTTGTGTCTTAATTTCTCCCTCATATTTTAAATGAAGTTACTGATGGATATTACATTTTTGGTAATGTTTTTTCTTTTGGCACTTTACATAATGTCATCACACTGCCTTCTGTCTTCCATGGTTTCTGATGAGAAATTGGCTATTATTATTGAGCATTGAATGTACATGATGAATCACTTTTTTCTTGCTGCTCTCAAGATACATTCTTTGTCTTTTGGCATTCAAATGCTTGATTATAAATTGTCTGAATGGGATTTCCTTACGTTTGTCCTTTTGTAGCTCTTTGAAATTCTTGGATTATTATATTCATGTCTCTCATTAAATTTTAAAAGTTTTGGACCAACGTGTCTTCAAATATTCTGTCTTCCCCTTTCTCTTTTTCTCTTATTTTTTGGGCCTCTCATAATGCATAAATTGACTTGCTTGTGGCTTTCACACAAGTCTCTTAGGTTTTCATCATTTTTCTTCATTCTACTTTCCTTCTGCTCCTCAGATTGGAAAATTTTAAATGTCTTATCTTTAAATTCAATGGTTCTTTCTTTTCCCTCTTTAAATTTACTGTTGAATCCACCTGGTGAACTGTGTTATTTCAGGTATTGTACATTTCAGCCCCAGATTTATTGTTTAGTCTTTTATAATTTTTTAAAATATTTTTATTCAAATTCAAAATTTGTTCATATATCATTTTCTTGATTTCTCTAGTTCTTTATCCATGTTTTATTTAGCACATCAAGCATACATAGGAGCACTGCCTTAATATATTTGACTATTTTTTCTAATATCTGGGTTTACTCAGGGATTGTTTCTGTTGTTTAATTGTGTTCACTTCTAGGAACCATCATGTCTTAATTATTTGTATGCCTTGTGAATTTTTTGTCTTATCTAGACATTTATATATTTTAATATGTTAACCATTGTGATCAGGTTCTACCTTTTCACAAGGTTTTCTATTTATTTATTTATTTTTGATTGTTGAATTCAGTAGTAGTCTATTAATTGATTTTCCAATTTTATTTTTATATTTTATATTATTTTATATTCTTTGATATATGTGGTCTGTGATGTTTCTTTCATTTATTTTATATTTGTCTTGTGTTATGGAAGAAATTTCCTTGAATTCCAGGAGTGTAAAAACAAACAAAAAGAAGTTTAAAAAGCACTGTTCCCAGCCTTTCCATACTGACTTTCAGCTAGGTGTTTTTTTGTTTGTTTATTTGTTTGTTTGTGCTAATTAGCTTTTTTAATTTCTTTTTTAAAAAAAGATAATTAGATTACATAAATTTTACAAAAAATACAGAGATTCCAATATGCCCCGCTCCCAATACCTCCCACACCCTCCAACATAAACATCCTTCATTAGTGTGGTACATTCATTGCAATTGATAAATGTATCCTGGTGCTTTGCCATTAAGCATGGACCATAGTTCACACTGTAGTTTACACTCTCTCCCTCACAGTTCTGCATGTTATATGATGATATAAAATGGCCTATATCTGTCATTGCAAGGTCACACAGGGTGATTCCCAAGTCTGGAAAAAGCCCCCATATTACAGCTGTTTTTCCCTTTCCCTGTCCCCAAAGTCTCCAGTGGCCCCTGGCTCCACATCAATGTTGTAATATCTTCCATTGCAAGAATCACAATATGTCTATAGTAGAATACCAGTAAGGTCACTCTAGTCCATAGCTCTTCCTCCAATCCCTAGGATTCTGGATTGTGACATCTATTCCATCTCCAATTGAAACGGGGCTTATATCCCATGGGGAAGATGGATGGGACTACCCTGCCTGCAGCTGTAGACTCACTCAATTCCATTGAGGTTCTGGGCCAAATTGGCACATGGACAGCTCAAAGACTTGAGTCTCTGGATGTACACCTACAAATTCCAGCACCAAGTATAGGTTTAAATAGAAGGGACAGGTAAGCCATGTGCAGAGAAGACAACTGAGTCTAACTCTAACACTCTCAGGAGCACAAACCCCAATGTAAGACCCACAAGCAAGGCACAAAATTTCACAGCTATCTGCATGGCCAAAGGACCTGGTGATCTCCAGAGCCCTCAGGAGCCCCCCTCTTTGAGATAATATACACTTTGGAAATCTATGAGATCCTGCAGAGATGTACATAAGTATTATCTCTGGGATGACTTCCTGACTCACTCTGATGTCTCTTAGCCATATAACTTCATTTGTCTTTACTTTTTCCCCCTTTTATTCGAGGTCTTTTTCCAGTTACATTGCCAGTTGGTACTTGGTAACAATTCCCTCAGTGCCAGGGAGGTTCATCCCCGGGAGTCATGTCCCATGCTGGGGGAAAGTAATGATAACATATGCTGAGTTTTGCTTAGAGAGAAGCCACATTTGAGCAACAAGGAGGCCCTCAGGAGGCAACCATTACATGAAAGATATATAAAATTTTTCAAATGATCAAGGGGTGGAGCATGGTCACAATGGGTGGAGAATCAATAAATGAGAAAATACTGAATTCCCAGCCTGGACAGCTCTGACACATTCTCCAAGGGAGCAGCAACACTCCTCTGAGTGCAGGGGCAGTGTTTGGCAAAGGAGGATGGTCCATTAATGGGTTCTTGTTATTGATGACTAGCCTTATGAGTCTTTGCTCTTGTAACTAAAACTTAGCCTTCTGTTATGGGGTGCCTAAAGGTTGCCACCAAAGCTTCCGGTTGATGTAGAGAGAGCCAAAAGTGGTGTCAGGAAGGAGGACATTGACCCAGACAATCAGAATGGACAATGGATGTGACAGGAGCAGGGTCCTTGAAGACTCATATTTATGTACATTCACAACGTTATGATGCCTGGGTCATGGAGAATTCTGAATGGTTATGGTGTCATAGTGCCAGTAAGTTTAATCAGCCTCTAGTGCTTTACAATCTATTGTAGACATTTTCTACATTTTAACAAATATTGTGCTCACTTTACAACATATAAGTTGAGTAAAAACTTTACCCCAGAAAATCTCAATTACTTAATTAACTGGAAAGGAAAGACTAAATTTTACTTTAAGGGTGAAGATTAAAAATGCTGTAGAAGAAGGCATGGGAAAGATCAATGAAGGATTCATATACAAGTATTAGTAACAAATAATTTTATTGATTACAGGCATTAAAATAGGGTATATGCCAAAGATATCAAAACAAAAACAAATAATGAGGTTTTAAATAACTGATTATATTTTTATACTCTTTTGAGACATTTTTCCAGCTCTCTTTTTACAAGCTTACTTATGTGGTTCCAGTGTCAGTATAGACTACACTCTCTAGTGGTGGCAAAGTACAGGAAACAAGAACCTGTGGTATAATTAAAACGAATTCCTCTTAATGGTGTTTTGGAGTAATATGGAATAACCAAGTTTGATTTAATTCAAGTCCCTAGATTTCTTTAGAAAGCAAATGTAATAATTACAAATGGAAGCAAAAGAAATTTGAGATCAAATTTTATGTATCTAGTACAAGAATTTAAATAGTTAAATAAAATATAAAATTGAATTTTTAGCTTCTTGGAACTGATCTTGTTAAAAATTTAGGCACTCTGCTAACTTTTTGTAATTATTAAAAGTTACATATTATTTCATGTTTCTTAGAGTTGGCCTATACTTTACATGCTAATGACATTCTTGATATATTTTTAGCATATGACATTCTTGATATACATTTATCAGAACTTGGGCAGTGTGGTTTATTTCCCTCTGGTGTGAAAACATTGCTGTGATCTAATAAAAGGACTTTTTCATAAGATGTGCCTTGTGGAAATTGAGAACTGGTAAATAAAGAATTTGAAACAGTCCAGCCTCATTGTCACCATATTTCAGTTATCTTTGGGCTCTGTGTGTTTCATTGGATACTTAATTTAAAACACTTGAAAGTATAATCTGACTTTCTAGATGATGTAACTGAATTACTAACAATTTTTTTCCTTCTTATGGGATACATAAGATTATTCTCATATGATTGTATACTCCAGTTCCAGTCATGTAGGCAATTTGCATTCAAAGGATAGAGGCATTCCTCCTTCCCTCCCCTTGGCCTAATTATTACACTAAACAAAGAGGCTTCATGGTGTTGAGGGAAAACAATAAATAAAACATAAAGAAGGCCTAGGGCTAGAATGATGAGGTAATATTTTGGAATCTGGCAAAACATTTTTGGTGAAGTTTCTGAACAATAATCATGGGACTCATTAAGCTAACTAAACAACTAATAGCTGCCTTAGGTCTCATCGTCAGATTTGTGCCTCCTGAATATCCCTGTGAATTAATCATCATGAGGCTAATAATAATACCCATTAATCAGACATCTGATGAAAGTAAGGATCCTTTGGGAAGCTGGGAATCCAAGAAGTCAGTGTAATTCTGGAACTAAAGGAATCAGAGGTCCCAAAGCATTTGTAAGGATGTTTCAAGAAAGAAGGAAAATTAGCCAGAATATGTTGGAGTAATTGTAAGGCCAGAGGTCAAACTTGGCTCATTGCTTGAACCAGCAGAACTTCTAATAGTTGAATTTAATACTTCTTTTTACCTGATGTCAGTCAATTATTTGAAATAAACATGTTAATATAACAAAGAGAGGGAAAAAAACTTTCCTTTGAAAAGATAGCAGTTCCCTACAGAATTCTTCCTATGAATAATCTCTGTTGTTTACATTGTTCATTAAATGAATTTAATATATATTAATTCTTGAAGCATAAAATTTGAATTATAATACCCAGTAACTCTGCCTTGAGTCTTCTCTTCTTAACCTTATGCCCTTTCTATAGTACAAGCTTATAGTTAGAAGAATCTCCTTAATACACATTAATTTTATTGATTACATAAAAATCAAGATTTTTCATATAATTGCCATCCACTTGCCCACAAAAAATAAAAAAAATAAAAAATATTACATGACAACAAATCTGCATCCTTGGTACTTTTAAAGCTTTTACACTAAACATATTGACATACCACAATACTGTTTCATATATGAGAAACAAGAACGACTTTAAAGTGTTGAAAGATTATAAGTTACAACTTGTAAAACATGTAAGAGCAAATTAGTTTTGCATAAAAGAGGAATAAATTGCAGCAATTAGTGAAGGAATAAAGGTAATTTATCCATAACATAAGAAACCAAACTAGGGGATCAGAGATTGGATTAAAATCTCCCAGATATAATGTGACCACTGACTCCCCAGGAAGGTTGAATCAACAAAGCTAATCATTGCTATGTTTTCTGTGTGTTCAAGTTGTAAACCTCAAGGAAGAATTATCAGCTCTGTAACAGTAAGGAATCCTAAATGAATATATTTCTTTGAGATGTTCAAGAATTCTACTATTTTTTTCATTATAGAGCTTTTCTAAACCTTTGTTTTTGGAACTTTCCCTCATTTGAATTTCCATCAGCCATTCACTCATAGTTTATTCTGGTGGTACTGTCCTTGTGTTAGATGATCTGTTATGCTCTATTTGGTGTGACAGAACTTTTGCCTTTTTCAAAAATGTTTTAAAGTGACATTGTAGAAATTTAAAGTGGTCACACAGGACATATCAAATACACTCAGTGATATAGTCCAAAATCGTAAAAATACTTTAAATTTGTTAACAAGCATTGTATTCATATATAATTTTCTAAATGGAACTATATAAATAGAATGCCTCCACATGCACGACCATCAGGTATCTGGAATTTACTATTGAATATATATTTATTCATGTATACACACCCTCACAAATATGCACAGCATTACACATAGAAATAGACAAAAAATTAGATAGGTGATAGATAGGCAGGTAGGTAGGTAGGTAGATAGATAAATAACCTCAAAGGAAAGAAAGAAGGAAGGAAGGAAGGAAGGGAGGGAGGGAGGGAAGGAGGAAGAAAAAATTAAATTTGCCAAAAGAGCTTTGCAAAACAAGAAAAAATGTTTGGAAGAATAACACATGATTCAAGACTTATAAAATTTTAGTCATCAAGACAGTGTGATATCGGTTTAGAGAGAGACAAACAGATCAATGAACTACAACAAAAAACTCCAGAAATTAACCCATAGATGGTAAATAAACACATATAAATGTTTCCATCACCATTAGCCATGAAGGAAATGCACATTAATACCACCATGATGTAACTCTATGCTTTGTTAGAATGATTAAATTTAAAAAGTCAGAGTATACCAAATGTTACCAAGGGTATGAAAGGTCCAAACTGCTCACATGCAAATAGTAGGAATGTATATTATTATAAATATTTTGGAAATCATGATAGTAGTTTCTTAAAATGTTAAATATATACTTACTAGATGTCCTAACCATTCCTCACCTAGGTATTTAACTAAGATAAATGAAAGTTTGTATCTATGTAAATACTTGTACATAAACCTTCATAGTAAATTTATTGTTAATATCCCCAAACTGGAAAAAAAACTCAAACTGCTCACCAGCTTGATTCTAGTAACACTACATAACCAAATGATAGTTGATGGTCTCTGTAGGTTCTCCACGCCAGGCCATCTGCTACCTCCCGCCTGCCATCCGGATGGGCCCTATTCTGTGAATTGACTACCTATGGCATTGTGAACAATTAGTGTGAAATAAATGTTCAGCTGGTGTTAGATGCTATATTTGAACAAATAAATGTAAATCCTTCTGCAAAAACCAAAAACCAAAAAAAGAAAACCCAGAAAAAAACACAATTAACCATGTTACCCAGGGTTTGCCTTCTCTACAAAGTAAGGGAGACATTTCCCTTTATTTACATCTCACTCTACCTCTTCTTTTATGCCCTTGTCCAAGAATCTCATTCAATGTACAAGTCTTCCTTTATTCTTGGAGACAAATATTCAGAGGATAGGAATATTGTAGGTGTCAGCAGGCCACAATCAATAGGATATACATTCATATTTTTTAAGACAGGAAATATCTAATGAATAATTTCCTGAACTGAAGCATATAAAATATTTTTATTAACAATGTCATTAAATATTTCAATTGCAGAATGTATTAAAAAATACTTGTTGAAACATAAATTCCCAGAATTAAGGTGTGCTGTAAATAAGGAGAAAGAACAGAAAATATCTTCTAACAATCTGCATTTCTTTCATAAATTGACAGGAAAGCACAATCAAAAAATTTGTCTAGTGTTGTTCATTCATTTCTTGTTTCTATAATCATTTTTCACAACTTTTTCAGAAACTATGTGCCATATATAATTATATACAAAAGAAGATGAACAAAAATATTGATCTCAAGATATCACTGACCACATGAATTAGGCAAAAACATATAAATTGTGATGCTTGATATTAAAAGGATTTTTCAGAGTCTTTATGGTAACTTGAAAATGGCATAAATGGTACTGCTTATTGCTGAGGGATGCCAAATATGAAATGGTTCTCCTTATTGGAAAATTATATATAGGAGCATTTTTATTGTTCCTTCTTAGTACAAGTTTAACCTGGTATGTGTGGTGCTGAGCAAAATGGAAACAAGATCATTAATTCATGTTTTGAGCCCTCAGAGGGAGAAGAGGAGAAGAGTTTCAAGTGTTAATGAAACTCATGATAAGGTTAAAAATCAAAATGTTGTAATAGATTCAAATGCATTGTGGTTGTAGTCTTCAGATTGTTCAATGGTCTTAATATAGAAATAAGACGGTATTTACTTGGTTGGTACAGAGGTGAAAATTTGGATGAAGAAGGAAGGGATGGGAGATTTGAAAGAGAAATGAAATCATCTGCAGTGGGAATGAAGTGAAGCCATCTTGATTGATAAATTATTAGTCAAAAGAGTAGATTTGTAGAAGGGGCTCTGGTAGGATTGAGATGTTGATGAATAGAATTGAGAGACTAACAGATGGCTGTATAAGGAATTATAGTAAGAGAAGATAATGTTGTTTTGGGAGATGAGGAATTATCTGGGAAAGGGTTTATAAGACAATCAAAAAAATTTTTGTGATTTCTGCATCATGTTGATTTTTCCTTCTGTATTTTTATCAGAAAACATAACCAATAATCTACAACTTATGGTAGTAATCAGATTCTCCACTTATGATTTTTCTGAAATTTTATTATTTCTGATTTATATCACCTTCTTTTGACTTATTAATATTATAAACCCTGTGATGACCTCCTACTTGGTGACAACGTGCAACCTGAAACTTTCATGAACTAAACTTTGCATTTCACTTTGTGTTAATCCATTTATTTTAATGTAAATAACCAGATTGCACCCAATTTTTTGTCATTGGACAGTGGATGAAGGGGAGTTGTTGGATACTATTTCCCCAATTAGTTTCCTATGATGACTACATTCTCTTGGAATCTGTTATTCTTTTATTGCACTATGGTATGTGATTCTTCCATCCTAATTTCTAACAACAACTCTGTCATTTATCTATACCCATGAATAATTCTCCATTATTATAGATGTGGCTCCCTGGGCAATGAATTTTTCTTTATCCTCACTCTTACAAATAACTTATTTCAGTTCAAAGTTCATCTTACTCCTCTACCTTACAAGCCACTATTTTGAATTGTTAATTCATATTAATTATAGGTAGGTTCCATTTCAGAAAAATCATAAGTGGAAAATCTGATTACTACCATAAGTTATAGATTAATGGTTATGTTTTCTGATGACAAATACAGAAGGAAAAATCAACATGAGGCAGAAGTCACACTTTTTTTTTATTGTCTTACAAACCCTTTGCCAGATATTTTGATTGGCAGTCCTGTGAGAAGTTGGAGAGCAGAAAGTTATTATAAATGTAGAACTTGATGGGTATGACTGAATATTCTTATCTTCCCTATAGAGGAAAAGCATATGATCTGCTATGTTGCAGGCACTTGAAAATGCAGTCCACAAAATCTGAGCTCCAGTTGATTTACCACACCAGCCAGAGCATTTAATCAAGTGAATGCAGAACAAAAAGTGATAGTCAACAAAGGAAAAAAGTTTGACTTTTGATTTTAGAGACCAAAATTTATTCCACCATTGGGAAGGAAAGCTGAATAAAGAAAAACTGACAATATATACATAAACTTCAGATTGAAGGGATAATCATTCAATTAGTTAAAAAAATTTCTAGTAGTTCTGATTAAAAAGCATGATTGTGAAAATAAATTAGTTAAAATTAAAAGTTAGCTATCACTTGCATTAATACTGTGTGCAGAGCAATCTAGTTGACTCAATAATAAAAAAATAAACATTCATTAGCTAAAATTTGTATTTTGATTTGGATGAAACATCATTCTTTCTTAAATGAAACTTAATATTGCATGTATAAGCAGAGTAACATAAATATAAGATCTAATTGGCAAACATCTAAGACAGCGGGGAATTAGATGGTTCTTTATAACAAACACACAAAACTTTGTGACCTTGTGAACAAGAGTTTTGACATTATTGGATTCCACAAATGACTATTTTTCTACTCTATATCTATTGGGAAGATAGAAAGGAGAACTCTAATGGTCATCTTTGATTTGTTCTTCTGGAATTATCCTACTCAGCAAAGCAGCAATGATTCCTGCCTCTGTTCTTCCTCTGTATGTTCTTGGTCACCATATCAGAGATCATGCTCATCATCTTAGCCATCTTAACCATCTTAGCAATTGGCTCACCTACATTACCCCATGCATTTCTTACATAGAATCTTGGTCTTTGTGGACATCTGTTATACGTCCTACACAGTCCCTCAGATAATCATGAACTCCTCAACAGATACCAAGACCATTTCATTTTCAGGTTGCATCCCCTAGCTCTTCTTCATTCCTTTTGTGAATATGGACAGACTACATCTCTGAGTGATGCCCTATGATATATACACAATTATCCACCACCCATCACATTACACATCTATAATGAATCCTCTCTGTGTCTATCTAGTGGTTGAACTGTGGATTGTGACCTATCTTCATGCTCTCCTACATAATGTCATAATGCCTCTCTTTTTGTGCTTCCAATATTTTCCATCATTTATTCTGTGATCTCAACCTAAAGCTGCAGCTCTCCTGCTTTGATTTTTCCTTCAGCATGATGACCTATACTGTAGAAGATCTCTTGGTTCTTACAACATTTATCTGCAGTCTCAAATCTTGTGTGCTTTTCTTCTTCACCATTCTCAAGTTCACTTCTACTCAGGAAACAGAGAGCCTTTTCCAACTGTGGCAGCCTCCTGTCAGTGGTGGTATCATATTATGGCACAGCCAATGCTGTGTACTTTAGCCCTTCCTCTGTACACCCCTGAGAATGAAGTCTTTTGAAATTTCATGTATAATGTGATTATTCAGATGCTCAATCCTTTTCTCTACAGACTATAAGGGTATGACGAGAAGACTATATAAAATGCTTTGCAAATGCACAGTTTGCATGTGCAGTTAAGACCACAATGAGTGATTTTAACAATAGTAGCTTGGTAATAGAAAAAGTATATCCCTAGGGGACAATACTCACAGCAATATGTCAACAAATGATTTGTTAAAATTTCCTTTATGCTGGAAAATGTGGTATATATTTTGTTTGATCGTATTTGATCTTTTGAATACATTCATGAGATAAAATTATTAGACACATTTTTTATATATGGAAAATAAATCTTAAGTCCGTTATATAACATGAATATGGCCTATACCTTTTACTTACAGTAATATTTCCAACTTAAGTATGAATGTGTGGTGGTTATGAGATGGAATTCTTTCCCATAAATTTCTCAAATGTTATACATTAAGATAAATATCCCTAATGTAATAATTATGAATTCAGATTTTGAATTAAAGAAACATGGATTTAAATGTTAGCTACAAAACATGGTGTAATAGGGAGATGTTCTAATTTTAACATTTAATTTTCCTAAAAATCTTTCAATAATTTATTCAGGGTTTAAGGAATGTTTGCATTCTTCCAATTCTTTTACACTTTAAGCATAACCAGTACTTTAATTTTCTTTTCTCATGAACATGCCTTGTTTCATCCTTATTATCTATAAAAGAGAGTGACAAATACCCCTCAGAATCTTTCTCTTAAACATCTTCACAGTGATGGTTTCTGCCAATATCCCATTATTGAGATGTTCTAAATATATAGCACATTTGATTAATAGGTCACATTCTTAGTATATTTTTCAGATACGGAAGGATGTTGTGTTTCAATTTTGTTAAAAAAATTATTTCTGACCAAATGAAAACATTAACTCCTTTGAGAGAAACATTAGCCACAAAATCCATGGGTTTTGCTCAATCTATTGATTTGACAGGAAATCAATAAATAATGTCAAAAATATTTATATTGAGGTTATTCAAGCTCATAAAGTTCAAGTAGGATATTGACTTCTCAGTCCAATATGGTCTTTTATTCATCCATTTAATTTTCTTTCTATAAAATCAACATGAAAATCAGTGAAGACCTTATTTTCTTTTTATTTCTACTTTAAAATCTCATCCTGGGAACATTATAAATAACTGTTTGAATAAACACATGTGCATGTACACAAACACACACACAAACACAAACACACATACCATCACAAAGAAATGCCAAAATGTACAGGCCTTGTGAGATTCATATCCACTTAGGAAAAAAAAAGTTCTTCCAACCATACAATATAATTGACAAATATACTTTAAATCTTTACCTAATTTAACTGTTAAATAATAAAACAGATACCTTTGTTTAAAAAAGCAATAATAAATGCAATTTGGAGATAATTTGTTACTTGAACTTAACCCAACAACAAATGAATATTCAATTTTTATGTATGCATTTCAAAGGACATCTGTTAAAAGTTTAATACATTAATTCAATCTGTTAACCCCAGGCTGGTGTGAAAAAACCATTTCAGGTTACTGGTTAAATTGTAGGAAATTACTCCAGGTTTGGTGATGGTTATATTAAGCTCTTATGTATTATACAGATTAGTCTTTGGACTGCAATCTCTATTATTTTGTGCCATCAAGGATTGTGATGGCTCTTATATCAAGGGGGGGCGGGGTCATTATTTTCCTCTGAATTCGTACTGTAATTTATTCCTTTTTAGAATTATTCTAAAATATCTATATTCATTTTCATTGCTTCATGAGAGTTTTAAATCCTTCAATCAGTTGTGTATATTATAAGTAAATCTCAAGTTAATAGCTCCTAAGTACCACAATAGTGATGTAACTTTAATAATTTTACTTCTTCCTTCAATAAGTAGCTATCCAGAATGATACAACTACATGTGTATCATCCCCTTGCAAAAGTTTCACAAATGTTCACTGCTCTCATGATGAATTTCAGTAAAAATGAAGCAATGTATCATTTTGCAATCTGAAAGACATCAGATTATATCATTCACTCAACAACAAATTAAAGACATTTCTTTCTAAAATTGTGACCTCAATTCATAATCCAGGTTTTGGATTTGTGTAAATAAATTTGGGCAATAATTAAGCTGGAAATATTTTTTTGCAAGGGTTGAAGGTATAGAAATCTCTGCCATACACCTTTGTGTTCCTTCATAGACCTCATTAGGGATAGAACAGTTGAAGTGAAACTAAAATTTCACTTGGGGTTATGAATCCATGGCTTCTAAATTCATTCAGTGTGCTTCAAATTTGCCACAGAATTCATAAAGTAAGTTTTCTACTAAGAAAGGAAATTAAATCCATGACACTCAAAGAATGTTTGCCTATATCACATTTTACTAGACATTAAAATAATACAGGCTACTGTGAGACACATGCAAGCATATAATCTGTGACCACGAAAGCAGAAGTCCAGGTCTTCCTTACCATATAAGTGTGGACCATAGCCCAGAATAGAAAAATGATGCCCTCAATCATGTGTGAGGGACATTACCTTGCAAAGAGATATTTAGAGGCAGGGAACATCTCCATTTTACACTATATAGCTGAAAATGACATGTATCATAGGTCATACACATGTATCCACTAATTCCAATATCTTTCCCATAAGCTACATAGAGAAACCTGGTATGTACTCCTAAATACATTCCATGGATGAGAATTTCAATTTTTTTAAACTGGAAACTGTAATCAGGAGATCTCATTAAAATTAATGCAATAATGTTTAGATCTGATTATGTCTCCTTGCATGTTGTTTCCTCCAGATTGGAACTATTATTCACAGGAGTAACTGGTAAATATTTTCCTTCTCAGGCACTTATAGGAGTGGGCAGATGTACATAGGTGAGTGTTAAAGACTTCAGAATGTGGTATGTATTACATTTCCTCTCAACTAAACAGATAAATGTTGAGGCAAAGACATTGCACGTATTAATAGAAAATCATTTCAGCTTTTAGGAAGTTGATAAAGATGTTTGTGTCTCAATGATATTAATCAAAATACTCATCAGGTAAAATACACTACCATAATATTGTCTCTCCAATTCTTAGAAGGAAAATAAGTTGTGGTTGTTTGAACCTTTATGTACCCCCAAAAAACATGCTATTGAATCATATCCATTTCTGTGACTGTGAACACATTGTAACTAATACCGTTTCATGAGGCTATTTTACTTAAGGTGTCTTTGGACAAACCCTATCCTATCAGGATAGGTATTAATCCTAATTCTGGTGTCTAGCCTAAGTGGAATGAGTTCAGACATGAGAGAGAGAAAGCAACTTGTTCCAGAATAGAAGGCAATAGAAAAGAGAAGAAAGTTGATTCCAGAATTGAATGGAGAGACAAGGAGAGGCCACTATGTGCCCTGCCATTTGACAAGTTATGGACCCCAGGATTCATGGCATAAAGCCATATAGCACTACAGTCTTCAGAGAGAAAGCATCACCTTGATGATGCCTTGATTTGGAATTTCTTTTAGCCTCAAAATGTAAGTAAATTCCTATTTATTAAGCCAAATGCATTGGCATTTTCTTGAGCAGCCTAGGGAACTTAAATAGAGGGATTGATAAAATAAGTTATTATCACAGGTAGAATTTGAAACTAAAATTTGTTACTTTAGCTAGTTTTGGAGGCAAAAAATAAATTACCAAAATATTCTTTGTGTATAATTGTATTATTATTGCATTAACCAAATAATATCCACATGAGTATGGGTATTATTTTAGAGTTCCATTATGCGAATGATATCACATTATACTGTGTGTTTTCTTGTTTTTTTTTTGTTTTTTTTTTTAATCAAACCAGTGTGATTCTGGAAAATGTAAGTTTATGTCAGCATGGTGTAAATTAATTTTACATTATAGTAAGGACTCCACACTCTAAATTAATGAACAACTCTCTCTGGATTCCACTAAATATTTTTTTGTCAGATATGCTGTTCTTTTTATATTTTTATTACTTCTGGTTTCCTAATCAAAGAGATTTTACCTAACACTAGCATAGTCTCCTTCCCCCAATGTATGAGAAAATACTTTCCCTAATTTCATGTTGCTGCAATGATCAAGTTGCCTCATTTATCACTGCAGCAAAATAGTTTCAATTCCTTCTCTGATACTTGATGAATTTGTTTCCTGTGATTAAAACATTGATGCAGAACTTCTAGGAGATGGAGGATTAGAGAGTTTCAGAGCTCTCTTCTCTCCAGAAAAACAGAAGACAAGCAAAATCTGTCTGTAATAATTGTTCTGGGGCTTAGGAAAGTAGGTGAGAACTTGACAGTACCCAGAAGAGAGAAATGAAGAAAAGGAAACTCTGTTGTGAGAATCTGTTAGTAACCAGGGCAGCTGCTGCTGTTGCTCCTAACCAAAACCCTTGGAGCAGATAATTTTGGTTCCTCTGTTCCTGATGGGCAGCTACAGATTAATAGGTCTTCACAGATCCATGTCTACAGGAAAGGAGAGAAGGAGGGACACAGCCAACTGCTGATCCCACTTTTGGCGAGCAAATTTGGTCTGCTGTACCCATGGTTTCCACACTTCCTACCTGAGTGTATCTACATCATTACCTCCACCCAGGAACCAGCAAAGTACTGAAGATAGCCTACTTTCTCAAATACCCTCTTACTGAACAAAAATGGTTGCTGCCAACTTGGAGCAGAAATCTCTTTCTTCCCTGAGGAAAGGGAGGTTGTGCCAAGGGAGGAGAGTGTCTTTGGATCAGCAAATTTGAATTGGGAGGGTTGGATCCTATTAGCCCACCAGAATAGGATCTTTCTCAGTCGTTGCTTTGACTTTGCCCACCTTGGTGTGTTTCCAGAGAATATATTTCCCCTTGGAGACTGAAGAGCGAGGATTGCTGAAGACCACCATCTGCTGGCAGGCCAGGAAAGTGTACCTCAGGGAATAAAAATAAAATAAGTATTTTTGTGACTTTACTGTCACCAAGCCCCCTTGGAAACTGCTCTCCACTTCCTAGTGGTTCCCTGGCCCTGTTTTGATCCATTAAACAGATCTAATTTAAAAACCATAGAATAAGTTGAACCAAGAGTGAAAGAAGAGTTGTAGCACAAAACAGCAGAACACTAAATCCTGAGGCAAGAGAAAGAAACTGCTCATCAAAGTAACTTTACCATCATAATTATATGCTTACATATGAGCAAAAAATTGCAAACCATACTAACAAAGAGGAAGATATAATTCAGTCAGAGGAACAAATCAAAATGCCAGATGAAAAAAAGGATTTGAGACAAATATTCAATGAGTTTCAAACAAATCTCCTAAATCAATCTAAGGAGTTTAAGGTAAATATGAATAAAGAAATAAAGGACATTAAGAAAATATTGGGTGATCACAAAGAATAATATGAATGCTTGAATAGAAAAATAACAGAGCAATGGCAATGAAAGACACAATGGATAGATGGAAAATTCATTAGATGCATACAACAACAGACTTGAAACAGAAGAAAACAGAAACAGTGAATTGAGAGAAGGAGCAGCTGAAGTTGAAAAGACAGATTAAATAGACAAAACAGTGGGTAAAAATGAGCAGTGGTCATGGAAGTGAACGATAGCCATGAAGCTCACCAATATATGAATCATAGGAATTCCAGAAGTAGAAGAGAAGAGGGAAGTGACAGAAAAATATTCAAGGAAATACTGGTCCAAAATATTCTAAATCTTATGAAAGACATTAATATCCATATATAAGAAAAGCAACATACTCCAAACAAAATAAATCCACATAAATCTATTCTGAGGCACATACTATTCAGATTGTCAAATGGCAAAGATAAAGAGAAAATACTGAAAACAGCAAGAGAGAAGCAATCCATTACATACAAGGGGTATCCAATAAGATGCAGTGTGGATTGCTTATCACAAACTGTGGAAGTGAGAAGAGAGTGGTATGATATATTTTAGATACTAAAAGAGAAAACCTGCCAGCCACAAAATCTTTGTCTCTCAAAATTGCCCTTCAATAATGAGAATGAATTTTAAATATTCACAGATAAACACAAACTAAGAGAATTTGTAAACAAAAAGCTAGCATTACAAGAAATACTAAAGAGCGTTCTGCAGCCTGGAAAGAAAAAACAGGAGAGAGAGAATAGGAAGAGAGTTTTGAAATGAAGTTTCTCAGAAAGGGTAACTAAAGCGGTAAAAAGACAGACAAAATAAGAACTAACTTCTGAAAGCCATATAATAAAATGGTTGAAGAAAGTAATGCCTTTACAGTAATAGTATTGAATATTCATGGATCAAAAGAAACAGACTTACAGAGTGGATAAAGAATAGGAGCCATCTATTTGCTGTATACAAGACACTTTCCTTAGACCAAATGATGCAAATAATCTGAAAGTGAAAAGTTGGAAAAAGATATTCCATGCAAACAGTAACCTAAAGAAAGCAGGAGTAGCTATAATAATATTGGACAAAATGGACTTTAAGTACAAAACTGTTATAAGAGTTAAAACAATTATATATTAATAAAAATAACAATTATAATTATTTATGCACTTAATCATTGTACCCAAAAATACATGAGGTAAACACTAGCAAAAATGAAGGGAGAAATACGTATCTCTACAATAATTGCTGGAGATTTCAATACACCGCTCTCATCAATAGATAGAACATCTAGACAGAGGATCAATAAGGAAACAGAGAACCTGAGCAACATGATAAACTTACTAGATCTAACAGACATATACAGAACATTTTACCTCAAAGCAACAGGATATACATTCTTCTCAGTTGTTCATGGATCTTTCTCCAGGATAGACCATAGGTTGGGTCACAAAAAAGGTCTCAATAAATTTAAAAGTATTATCGAAATTAGATAAAGCACTTTCTCTGATCATAATGGAATTACTCTGGAAATCAATAATAGGCAGAACATGTAAAAATTTGCAAATATAAGGAGGTCAAATAATATACATTTAAATAATTTGTGAATTAAAGAAGAAATTGCAAAAGAAATCATGAAATATCTTGAGAGAAATGAAAATGAGAACACAACATATTTAAACTGGTGGCATGCAGCAAAGGCAGTCCTAAGAAAGAAATTTACCAAAGCAAGCAGAATGAATGAATTAATAAAGATTAGAGCAGACATAAATGAAATTGAGAACAAAAGAACAAAAAACAAACAACAGCATCAACAAAACCAAATGCTTGTTTTTGAAACAATAAAAAAAAAATCAACGAATACCTAATCAGACTAACAAAGAAAAATAAAAATGGGGAATATGCAAATAAATAAAATCAGAAATGAGGGGGTCATTTTTTGGATAATATGGAAAATTATATGCCAGGAAATTAGACAATTTGGATGAAATTGAGAACTTCCTAGAAACACAGAAACTACCTACACTGACTTAAGAAGAAATAAAAGATGTTAACTGACCAATAAAATATTAAGAGATTGCATTATTCACCACAAATCTCCCACAAATAAAACCCCAGAAAAACTACTCATTTGGCAAAATATTAATACAAATCCTGCTCAAATTCTTCCAAAATTTGGAGAAAAGGAAAACCACATAACTCATTTTATGAAGCCAAGATTACCCTAATAGTAAAGGCAAGTAAAGATATTACAATAAAAGAAAATTGTATATCAATCTCTCTAATGGAAATAGATGCAAAAGTTCTTAAGAAAATACTTGTAAATCAAATCCAACTGCCTAGTAAAAGAATTATATACCATGATTAAGTGGGTTTTATTCCTGATGTGCAAGGGTGGTTCAACACAAGAAACTGAATTAATGCAATACACTACATTAACAAATCAAGGGGGAAAACTACATGATTATCTCTATTGATTCAAAAAAGGCATCTGACAAAATCCAGCATCCTTTCTTGATAAATCTGAGCTCTTATAAGTATTTAAGTTTTCTTCATTAAACACTAGTACTATGATGTGCTTAATCTACTACATGTAACTGGAGAGTATCTGCTGACTCAGATCAGCTCTTATGTTTAGGAGCTTTGATTCTTCCACCAAGAGTACACAGGACTTATTCCTCAGACATTATCATGTGCAGAAACTGACTATGAAAGAGAGGCACATGGAAAAGAAAACATTGATCAACGTTTCCCCACTTTCAGCTCATCCTGGAGACCTCTTAAGGACAATCTTGGCAGGTTTGATTCTGGATATATCCTGTTTCCAGTGGGTTACAAGGAAAGACTGCAGAAATAATGAGGACCAGGGACATCTCTACATGAAGAAGAAATGGTGGGGCCCTAGAGAAATAATATACCAAAGACATTATAATAAATATGATTCTGAATTTGCTCTTTACTATATGTATCAATGCATGTCAATTAAGTATGTGATCTGGTAAAACAGCATTAAGAAAAATGGGGTTATGAGGAGGAATACAAAAAATGGCATGTGAAATCATTTGATAGTATATATTACACAGAAAATAATTGAAAAATATTTTCTGATTTATATTGAGAGAAATATTTGCATGACACGTTCCACTGCAATTAACATGTGCTAACATTTGTTGAAACGTGACTGATCCATTTGATCTTGGGCAAGTTTGTCAATTTTTTTGTGCTTCGGTTCCTTTTCTTAAATATATAGATATTACCTTATAGGGTTGTTAGGAGGATAAATTTAGTCATTGAAAAAAGGACATGGGGGAGAGGTGAATATTTTGTAAAATGGGAATAACTTTTTTACATTTAAATGCCCATGGAAGCAATCTAAAGCAACATAAAAGTGAGGGAATGGGGGTGGGAGATAGAGGAAGAGAGAAAGAGATAGAGAGAGAAATGAAGAATGAAGAAGTAGAGAAGAGGAGGAAGAGGAGAAGGGGAAGAGGAAGAAGATGAGGAGGAGAAGGAAGAAGAGAACTGAAGGACAGAGGAGAAGAGTAGAGAGGAGGGAGAGGAGAGGAGAAGAGGGGAGAGGCCAAAATATAGGAGAGCAGGGTGTGTCATATACAGATATCTTATTGAGAGTAGTTTCTCACCTTCATTCTTTCTAATAGATTCTAATTTTGTTCCACTGTCAGGTGGCAATATATTTGAGCAGATTTGGGTCCACCCCAGGCTGTAGGTATGAAGATCTCTTAAGCTTAACTAATTATGCTCATGTCATTTCCCTTCACAGTGATTGATCTAGGGATAGGCAAGTGACACAATTATAGGCAATTACATAAGAGAGAAAAATGCTGGAAGTCCATGAATATGCTCCTCTGTTCTTAAATAGAGAGTCATGAAGACAACTTTCTCCTTTCTGAACAATGCCTCCTTCAAGGAATATTGGAATTGTCACAGAGACCACTGAGCTTTTGGATGGAAAACTTTTGGATTGTCACAGCTAACAATGCATAAAAATTGTGATAGTTCCTTGCTAGATAGTTATTGGATTTCATGTGAAACTACTTTTATTACTGAAGGACTTAATATTATTTTGAAAACTGAAATACCCATATATCTTGGATTATATCATAATCATCCAGCAGGTAGGGAATTGAACAGTAGAATTCCCGTATTAAATCTTATAGAATTGATAAATCAAGTACATTTAAAACAGGGAACCCATTGCACAGTGAAACCAGTGGCCACAGTTCATTTGTGCCCTTTTTAATTCCCCTAAGGAATTTTCTAACTCTTAGCTGAATGAGTACCTCCACATAATCAGTTATTGGAGGATGACTAGCAAGCAGCATAGTTTATAGATGGTGGCTCAAAAGGATAGGTTCAGCCCTTAATCTTAAAGAAGCAGAGAAAGCGTAGTTCACTCAATGGGAAGAATTAAGAGAAGTGTTCCATGTGGTATCACAGGAAATGGAAGATATGATATGATGTGGATTTTACCCCTCCTTTAGCAGTAACCAATATGGTTGCATAAAAGATTTTTAGTTTATGGAAATATAAAAGGAATCCTGGTTGAAGTGTCCAGTGAAGGGTCTGGGTAAATATTCATTCAATGGTAAGAAGGAGAAGAAACTGCTGATAAAAAAACAAGGAAGCCAATAAATGAATAATGTTATAGAAAAATGTAATATTACTCTGTTGCCTCAGGAGAGAGTGCAGTGGTTTTAAGCTCTGTGTACCCCAGAAATACATGTCTTTAAATTTTATCCATTCCTGTGGTATGGAGCCATTTTAAGTAGGACTTTTGATGAGGCTACCTCAGTTAAGGTGAGACCCACCTCTTTTACCTTGGATCCTAATCCTCTTATTGGAGTCCTTTAAAAATGGAATGAATACAGACAGAGAGAAAAAGCCACAGAAGGAGAACCTGAAATCAGCCAAATCTGAAAGAGAAGGGAGAAACCAGCAGATGCTGCCATGTGCCTTGCCATGTGGCAGAGAAGCCATGGATTGTCAGCAGGTGGTCTTTTAGACAAAAGTATCACAATGATGATGCCTTGATTTGAACATTTTCTCTGCATCAAATCTGTAAGCTAATCAATTCCCATTGTTCAAGCAGAACCATGTGTATTAGTCAGGGTTATCTCGAGAAACAGATTCAACAGGAGATATCTGTCAATAATATGAGATTTGGAAAGAGTTTCTCACACCACAGTGGGGATGCACAAGTCCAGGTTCCAGAGGCAGGCTGCAAACCAGGGGCTCTGATGAAAGTCCGATGAAATGTCCTTGATGAGCTTCTGGGAGAAGTAGATTGTCCAATGACGAGCTGGAAAATTCTCTCTGAATGTTGAAATCACTTCCCCTTTTAAGGCATTCAACTGATTGGATAAAATCATCACCCACTGATGATAAAATCTCCCTGATTGATGCAGATGTAATCAGCCATCCACGCAGTAAACTCACTGGTGATTGAAATCCATAAATGAACTTGTATTACAATTAGCCCAGTGCTTGCTGTAACAAACACCTGGAAACAATTACCTGGCTGAGTTGACACATTGGCCTAACCATGACACCATGATATAGGCTTTAAGCAGCCTAGGAAACTAAAACAAAGTATAAGGGTTAGAGAAAAATATTCTTACGGTTATATTTATAGATATCCATTAGTGAAACTAATCTCCCACAGAAGGTTCCCTCTTGAAGTGCTGCTGAAGGCACAGGATGGGCCCCTTGGATTAAAGAAGTATTCTTTCTGGAGGCACCTATGGATTGTACCCTAATTATTCAAGACCAATAAAGTCTTTGAATAATTCTAATTTTTCTTTGACTTTTGGTTTTCACTTTACAGTTTATGTCCATTATAGAAGATTTTTTTTTGAGAGAACATCTAGGGAATAGTACCACATGAATGCATACAAAGGACTTCATTAGACAGATTGCCAGGTCACTGTGCAATTTTTAGCCTAGGTGAAAGCCTGTTGAGAAAGTGACTCAGATGCTATGTATATAAACTTTCTGCTGCATGCCTAGCTTGTCATATAATTTTATGCTTATTAATCATAGTTTTTCACTTTGAGGGATATAATCAAAGTAAAGAATACCTGGCAAGAAAATCCAATCTCATTTTATGATTCATTGATGGACTCATATACTTAGCTTCAATGTTTGATGATGGTATCATGGAAAGCTCTTTGGCACACTCAAAGTAAATGTTGGGAAACAATACCTATATGGCATTATCTTGGGTAATTCAATATTTTTAGGTCCAAAATATATATTTGACTTGAATTTGAGCAATGCATATTCAGAGACAACATGCTTGATGGATAAATTATCATTGGCCAAAACACCCTATTATACCCCTCATAATGTGGCACAGCACTAAGAATTCAAGCAGAATTTACTTTTCTGAGGAGAGCCATACTAAAGAAAAGGACTTATTGACCCTTCTTGGACACTTAGAAGGAATAGTATTTTGCAGGAGGAAGTAAAAGTTAACAAGCAACCGGGACAAGTATGATAGTTATGGAAAAAAATGGATAAAACAATCTCAGTAATATAAATACTGGATACCAGGAAACAAAGATGGAAAATGTCATGCACATTAATCCAAGAGGAGTTGTGAAGTATGCTTCTTAAATTGACTCACAGGTAGCTCAAAATCAATGGCTTGTCATCTTGGCAAGAGAAGCACAGGGATGAATTTATGGGAATTTTTAAAATATCCTTATCTTTAGAGAACGCATTAAGAAATGTAGTGAATAGTTTAGATGCTTTCTAACTGCTAATTCCCCACAATTAAATAAAACTATATGTAATCCATAGTACAATTGGTCAGAACTAGAACTCTATTAAATTTCACCAGGAATTTACTGGTTGGCAGAAGATAGTCATTATTTAAAGGTAAGGCTAATTAGGTATCCTATGTCAGTAAAGGCTTTTAGTATGAAATAGGGTATAAGGTTAGGCACCAAGAAACTCAGTTCCAGAATTGACTGAGACTTGGCACTGGATTTCTACTACAATTCATGACAAATTGGAGAGATTGGTAAAGGACAGTTTTTTTTTTTGGAGGATCAAGAAAATGCTATCATAATTCTAAGTGACTTATTTTGAAATAATCAATGTATTTGGTGCAATATAGTTATAATTCATAAGATTAATTTCATTGATTTCAGCAAAATATATAATACTGATATTGATAACGAAATGTATTGGGAAATTAAAATAAATACTCCACATGAGGCCCATTCAATGAAATCTGAATGGTCAGAGAATGAACAAGTGTTAGTTAACAATCAATTAATTATTACATTAAATCAATATATTCATATCTTTCATAAAGTTAAAATTACGGTGCTGAGAGGAAAGAAAATAGTTTTCCAACTTGTGTATGATTAGGAACAGATGCTGGAATATTTGACAAACTGAAAGGCTTCTTTAAAACAATACCCTCACCTTATTTGATGGTACAAATTATTAACATCTTGACACTTATCAATTTGATTTTTCCATTCTAAAATTGGTGTAAAATATGCAGGAGAAAGAATGATCATTAGTGACATTAAAAAGCCTTCACCATTTTCAAAGGGTGGTCTATACAAGACAGAGTTATTCCACTCTTAAAAGGGAAAGGTCTGAGAAAACCTGGTTTTGACCCTAGGCCAGGATATGGGCAATGGGAATTTTAATGTGTTGTTTAAAGTCCAGATATTCCTTGGTAAATCCAAAGGCCAATTTTATTTTACAGACTGTTTTCATCTTACTTAAGTGGCTTGACCAGAAGGACACAAATACCCCATTGGGAATATATACCTTGAACTCTCTTGAATGAAGATTTGCATGCAGACCTTGGTGGTTCAACTAGAGAAAAAGCTTCCCTCGTTGTGAATAGAACCCAGGGCTGGTTGTGCCTGGATGTCTTTTGGAACTCCAGTGCTTTCTTGTACTCTCTTTCTCTTATAGCACACTATCATTTGCCTTAAAATAAAAGTCTTACCTGATAATGTTTTTTGGAGTCTTGTACGTGCTTTCAAATATCCAGACTCATGAAATCTTTGCAGATGACGAGTCCATTGCAAATATTTCAGGATCAGTGTGTTCAAATGAGGAGGTGAAAGAGGATGGAATTCAACAACTTTATTTCTTAATCACCTTGCACAAGTTTACTTTTGCATTGCCTAATCCAGTGAGCACAGTTATTGTACTAAATTTCTGTGTATCCAAGGAAAGTGGTACTGATACCTAAAACATAATATCTATGCAATGAAATTTGATATGTATTTCTAAGATATTTTAAGGTTGGTCATATCTTTATCTCATGTAACCCATTTAAGGAAAACTGTAAATATGGCCCAAGTACAAAATTACAAGGATAACTCTGGTATTTTTTCCCATTAAATTATAGGATATTTGTTTGAAAATGTATACAAAGATAATTTTAACAATGTTGCTCTTATACCCAGCAATGTTAAGATGGAAAATACCATGATGGGAGAAAGTTATGAGTCAAAAGTTGTACTAAATATTAAAAATGGCTATTATAGCAAAAAGGAAGTAACCCATATGTGGGTGATGATTCAAAGAAGGAATTCAGTCATGCTATTTCTATTACCACTTTAGAATGAGGGATAATACTCTTAGCCATCTCTCTCAGATAACCTGTGAGAATAATCTGCAGACCTTGTTACTCCAGAAAAGAAGAGTTGTATTTCTGATGATTTCCAAGCTCTGCCTAAAATATCAACTTGGCTTATTTGGAGAAAAGAGATGTAATGCCTTGAAAACTCAATTTATGAGTAGACAGCTATGGCTGGATTAGGTGTTGGAGTTTATAGATCAACAGCTATATTTAATATCTGCTTATTTTTCAGAT
Organism: Cabassous unicinctus; assembly: GCA_029593785.1. NCBI lineage: Eukaryota > Metazoa > Chordata > Mammalia > Cingulata > Chlamyphoridae > Cabassous > Cabassous unicinctus. The sequence goes on along the minus strand of JAQZBX010010482.1, from coordinate 2,853 downwards.
GACTTGTGAAAACCACTAGAAAAATCATACTGGGCATAGAGTGTTGAAAGCCACAGCTTCTGTGTTTCCACAAATCAATATGATATGTTGCTAAATTGTCTGTGTAATGGGAAGTATATTACTATTAACTGCCAAGTATGTCAGACCTGCATTTCCTCCATTGAATATAGCATATGTGAAAAAAGAGGGCATGCATTTAAGGAATGTGAAAATGGAACCAGGAGATAGCCTTGAAGTGGATGAGCTTGGGTATGATTTAGTGATCCAATAATACAGATATACCCCCTCTGGAGATATAAAAAGGACACTTATGGGAAGCCTTATGGAATACCCAGATGGAGCTATATTGAGGATAAGAAATGTTTTGCAATGTTTTTTGGGAAAACATTCCTCAAATTGCAGAAAACATGAAGATTCAACTGCAACAACATAGCTGGTGGTTTAATCAGTGAAGATCCCACCTTGCTAGACATTCTGCAAAGACTTTAGATGCTTATCATGGGCTACTGAGACAATCCAAAATGATAATCCAGGAGGCTTATACAGATGTAAAAGACTTGCTCACCCAAACAGGAATGTTAACAAGAAGATTTGCTCAACAAGCATCAAAACATGCATAAGCATACCCTCTGGAATGACATACCCAAGCACTTTGAAATCTCATAGCCATAAAATTCATTTGTATGTATTATTTCCCCCTGTGGGTTAAGGTCTTTTTCCAGGTGCATAGCTAGTCAGTGCTTGTTAATAATCCCTCAGTGCCAGGGGAGCTCATCCCCAGTAGTCATGTCCCATGTTGGTGGGAGGGTGGTGTGTGTATATGCTGAGTTTGGTTTATAGAAAGGCTGCATTTGAGCAATAATGATGCTTTCAATAAATAACTCTCAGGCAATATATAATATTAGACTAAGTTTCAATTTCAACAGAAAAGATTCATAAGTAATCATCAATATCACAGGCCTTGCATAATGGTCTGTCTGCTATGCACTGCCTGTGTACTCAAGGGATTCTTGCCATTTTATTAGAGAATACAGCAAGACTCCCCAGGATAGAAATGCCTCAAACAGCAGGGCTACCTAGTTCTCTAGAGACATCTAGACACTATAATCATGGCAGACAATCTCAGAAATTCAGCACCTTGTCAGTGGGCTTTACTTTGGAATTTATGCTCCCCAATGTAATAAAATTAGACTCATTTATAATTTCTCTATACATGGCTCTTTTGCCACTTTTATTTTAACTTATAATTAGCACTATACTTGTTAAATATATGTCCAAAAGACTTAAATCTTCAGTCTGTTCATATGGCATTTGAGCCCTGAATCTCAGCAGAGTTGCATCACATATCCTCAGTTTCATTGAATTCATCCAGGATGGTTTAAAAAAGGATGAAAATGGACAATGCCTATCCCCCAAAACCAGAAAGTATCTACAACTGCAAGCAAGACAGATCCATGCATTTGCCATGTGGAATCTAAACCCCTTATCATCAGAAAGAGAATGGGTATCATCTTCTCCAAATATTCAAGACTGGGGAGCGAACGATAGACTAATGTAGACTTATTATCATTCTATTATTATTCTATTATAGACTTATTATTATTCTACTAATGGAAGAATTTGTGTCATTGATATAAAGGTAGTGGCCACCAGAGCTTCTGAGGGGAGGGAAAAGGAAGAATATGTGTAACATGGGGACATTTTGGGGACATTGGAATTGCCCTGCATGGCACTGCAATGACAGATACAGGCCATTATATATTTTGTCATGGGGCAAAATATAAAATGTAATATATTGTATATATTACAATATAATATATATAATTAATAATGTATATACATTATGCATTATTATAATGTATAATGTATAATAATATATTATGTAATATAATGTAAACTATGGTCCATGGTTAGTAGCAATGTTTCAATATGTGTTCATCATTTGTAACCAATGTACCACACCAAAGAAAGTAGTTAATGAGGGAAAATGTGAAGGGGGGTAGGATATATGGGAAACCCCTATATTGATGTAACATTTATGTAATCTAAAGCTTCTTTAAAAATTAAAAATGATAATAAAAAGAACCATTGAAAAGCTAGCTTATACTGGAGTTCATTTTTATTCTTGGCACCCTCTTGTGTATGATTGTTCAATTTTCATCTGTATTGCCTTAAATCTTAGGTAAAAAGAACAACTGAGGTGTATAAATTTATGGTTTAAATATTCAGTTAATGAATGTGTTTCATTGAAGCAGAAATAAGCTTAATTTGATTTGATTTGGAAGGATTGCTATTTATGTATTTTACATTATTTGAGAACCTGGATAATTGCAAGAGCAATGCTGAATCTTCTTCTTTACACAGAAATTTTGTAATGATGAAAAGATAGAGCATTAGTAAGGATAAAGTGTGCTTTGTTGTGTTAAAAAAATGAATCCTTAAATCTCCATGGCTCAATATATATAATTTTATGTTCTATTCAGACAAAATCCACAAAGGATTTGGGGATCATGTAGTGCACTTGTCAAATATGTGGTTAGTAATCCAGTTCCCTTCCTCTGCATAGCCCTGTCATTGTACTGAATTTCTTCTAGACTGGCTGCAGGCGGGAAAATAGAAGCTGCATTGTAGCACACTGGCTCTTGTATTTTTCTTCCTAGATGTGAGACACATCATTTCTGCAAGTTAGTCACATGACCCTTCTTATAAAAGAGGCTGAAAATATGAGTAAGGTTTTGGAGGCTATGGGTATTTGGTGATGAGCAGAAGTTTTTTATCACAATTGAGAAAAAATATCATCCAATTCAGAATGAATTGTTTGCTAACTGTTACATATTTATATGCATGTAATAC
>JAQZBX010010481.1:19539-38773 GCA_029593785.1 Cabassous unicinctus | reverse complement strand
TATTTCATACCACTAGAACGGCTACTACTAAAAAAAACTTAAAGTGTTGGAGAGAATGTGGAGAAATAGTACCACTTATTCATTGCTGGTAGGAATGTAAAATGGTACAGCTGTTATGGAAGACAGTTTGGTGGTTTCTCAGAAAGTTAAGTATGAATTTCCATATGACCTGGCAATCCCAATTCTAGGTATATACCCCAAAGATGAAAGCAGGGACTTGAACAGATATTTGCACACTGATGTACATAGCAGCATTATTCAAAATTGCCAAAAGATGGCAGCAACCCAGATATCCATCAACCAATGAATAGATACACAAAATGTAGTATATACATACAATGGAATATTATTCAGCTGTGAAAAGCAGTGAAGTTCTGATACATGCAGACAACATAGATGACCCCTAAAGACATCACATTGAGTGCAATAAGCCAGACATAAAAAGGCAAATATTGTATGATCTCACTGTTATGAACTAATTAAAATAAGCAAATTCATGGAGTCAGAAACTAGAATATAGGTTACCAGGGGCTGGGGTAGGGATAAGGAATGGGAAGTTAATGCTTAAATTATACATAGTTTTTATTTGGGGTGATGGGAAAGTTTTGGTAATGGGTGGTGGTGATGGCAGTGAAACATTGTGAACATAATTAACAGCACTGAATTTTACATTTCAATGTGGTTAAAGGGGAAATTTTAGGTTGTGTCTATGTTGCTAGAATAAAAATTTTAAAAATACAAAAAAACAGGATTGTATAACACCAGCCATGATCTCTGCAATCTATAGTTAATAATACAATTATAAAAATGGTCTATAGTTAATAATACAATCATAAAAATGATTTTTCATGAATTATAACAAATGTACCACACTAATGCAAGTTGTTAATAATAGGGCGGTATTTGGGATCTCTGTATTTTAAGTGTGATTTTTCTTCAAACCTACAGCTTTTCTAATAGAAAACAATCTGCTTTTCACAAAGATGACACCGAAAGTGAACAAGGAAGACCCTGCCCCTCCCAAAACTGAAGCCAAAGCAAAGACTTTGAAAGCCAGGAAGGCAGTACTTGAAAGGCACCCACAGCTATGAAAAAAAAAAAAAAAAAAAAAAAAAAAAAAAAAGATCTGCATGTCACACTCCTTCCGGCGGCCTAAGACGCTGCATCTAAAAGGACAGCCCAAATATCTGCAGAAAAGCACCCCCAGGAGAAACAAGCTTGACCACCAAGCCATCATCAAGTTCCCCCTGACCACTGAGACAACCATGAAGACGGTTGAAGACAACAGCACACTTGTGTTGATTGTGGACGTCAAGGCCAACAGCACAGATCAAACAGGCTGTGAAGAAGCTCTGTGACACTGATGTGGTCAAGCTCAAAACCCTGATCAGTCCGATGGAGACAAGAAGGCCTATGTTTGGTTCCTGACTATGATGCTTTGGATGTTGCCAACAAAATTGGGATCATCTAAGCTGAATCCAGCTGATTAATTCTAAATATAAATTTCTTGAACATATAAAAAACAAACATTAAAAAAAAAACACAAAAAACCGTGACTTCGCCATCACAGGACAAGACAGAGTTGCTTAGACTTGGAAGTGAGCTTTGTTGAGGACGGATTAATAAGCATGGGAGAGAGCTATTCTGGGCCCCCAACTTAAATGGCAAGTACCTGCAGTCAATGAGATTGATTATTATTTCTTCTGATTTTTGCCTGATTCTACAGTATCAGGCAACAGAAGAGTCCTTTTTCACCCTGAATATCCTCAATCATTAAACACAGGGAGCTGGTGTGAATCTGCTCCTCCTTATCCCAGGAAACTTTAAGTCTTTTCCCTAGTTGACTTGAAGACCCTATATATGCTGGCCTTCTGATCTTTTGATGCTGAACATATGGAAAACTGAACGATACCCATGACACCAAGGGGCCAAGCTGATCATCACAAGAGGCCAAGAACTTAGAAGAAGACCTTCCAGGTCAAACACGTCAGAATTAGAGACCAAGTCACAGAGCAGGTTCACTCCTTCCCTGATAATGCCAGGTAGCACCTTGCCGCTGGGCCAAATGACCACTCTGAGAAAGCCAACTGTTTCCACTTCTGAGGGATTCTCACCACGTGGAGAACAGCAAAAGCACAATGATGCCTGCCACTGGGAACAGCAGCCCTAAGATGCCAACCTACTCCATGGCTCACAGGTGTTGGGGTCAAGAGCAAAGCATTACTCATGCAGGCTCAGCTTGGAATGCTTACTCAGAGAAGAGACAGAGAAAAGTCAGCTTCAAAAGTAGGTGATGACCCCCCCCTCCCCCCATGGCCAGCTGACTGATGCAAGGAGGCCAAGGGCACATACCTCTTTTGCGACAAAACAAAGGATTCTGCTTCCTCCTCCTTCTGAAGAGATATAGTAGCAGGGGTGGGCCAGGTGCCATAAAATTTACATACGTAGCCTGGGAAGGTTTACAGGTGCTCAGGGGCAAAAGCAGAAGGAGTGTTGAAGCAGACCACTATCTGCTAGGAGATGAGTTTTATTGTCCGTCCTAGGCACGGAGCCAACACATTATTTGTGAGTGCCAAGGAAAGGTGGAAGGCCTTGCTTGGCCTTCCAAAATACCTCTGGCTGCTCTCATGAATGGAAAGTGCTGAAATCAAGAGGTAAGTGGAAAACGTCCTGATGGGAAAAGGGGTTTTCCTCTTTCTCCTATAAGCTTTGTTCAGAATATAAGCCTTGGATCTAGGTGAAAGATACCCATGTTCTTGCTCTCATGATGTGTCAGACATAATAAGATCTAAAATATCTATGATTTGGGGAACTAGGGCAGGCTTTATCTTTTCCACCTGACTACAGAACTCCAAAAAGCCATAACCTTAAAAAGTAGGTCCACTAACAAACTCATTTTAGGGCAGTGTATCAAAGTTTGAGACTTTAAAAAGTAACTTAGAGATGAAGTAGTCAAATTATCTCTTTTTATAAGTAAGGAAACTGAAGCCGAGAGAGGTCCAGTGACTCGCCCAAGGTCAAACATTTAGTGTGGCCCTTGAACTTTGCAGATCAAAGCTCTTGTCACTGTAATAAGCTGCTATTCCTTTTGTAGTTTGGCAGTGGTTTCCCCATCACGCTTTATTTCTGTTCTTTCCAATTTGAAGATGTTTTATCTTCCTAGACAATCATGATGGGTTTGAATAGTTCTGGCTTCTGGTAATATCATGGCACATTTTCTAAGAGTGGGAATATGAAAGGTGGGAAATTTAGAGACAGAGAAGCCAGTAATGTAAAGCAGGGCTGGGGAGGACCGAATTGGCACAGGTATAACACAAAGAGACTGGAGAGGTCACAGTTGACCATGGATGGAGGCACACAGCAATGGAGCGCAAATGCTGAAAAGCCAGAATGAAACCAGGATATATTTATAGAAGGATGACACGCAAAACAATCGTTAGGCCACATTCTACATTAGCTCTCCATTGAATATGATGCTCAGTTTTTCACACTGAAAAGAGAGAGCCCAGAGAGGAGAAACAAAATGATAGCAAATAGCAACTTAGGGTAAAATTTAAGGAATTTGGATTGAAGGCAGAAGAGGGGCTGAAGGAACCATTTTCACAGATTCCACCCATTGTTTGGCTGTTTGAACAGGTAGGGGGAAAGAGGAGGAAAGGAGAGGGGAATTGTCTCAGCTAGGAACTTCCCTCCAACCTGCTGGCCTCTCTGCAAAGAATTTTAGAAGCCAATTCTGTCTCCTCTCCTTTCATTCAAAGTCAAGATCACTTGCCTGAGGTATCTCTGCAAAGACTTAAAGGCCTTGCAGAATCAATTCTTACTGATTAATTCTCCACCTGTGCAGGGTTTTTATTGAGTGAGTTAGCACCTCCACATGCTGGCTACAGGGACTTGAATAGCAAAAGTGGTTGAGCAGCCCCAGCACTGAGGCTGGAACCCCATTCTGACCACAGTGGTCTTGCCTCTGATTTATGAAATTGTTTTCAGCCTATATGTGAAAGATTTTTTTAGTCTTCACCAACCACTACTACCTTACCCTCATTCATGAATTGCTTTAATTAACAGCACATTCAGTATGAGGACATATATAGATCAACCACAAAGTCTCAACCTTGACTTCCAGAAGTTAAAAATAGGATTCTTCTGATATGAGACATATTTTATGCAGTAATTCCATATTTTGGAGAAAGATGATGACTTTAAAACAATTCTTTCTTGTCTTATCTTCTTTGCCCTTTAACAGAAATGTTTAGCTTCTTTTCATCTCTCCTGTTAAAAAATAGAAAAAGAAAAGGAAAAAGAAAGATAGACACACAAAGGAGAAAGAGCCTGACAGCAATCACATACTAGACTCTTAGAGGCCAAAGACTACAAGTGGGAAAGTCCTTAGAGCTGGCTTTTCCCATCTCTCCTCAAAAGAAATCCCTGGTGGCAGGAACGGGGTGGGGAGTGGGGGAAAGGATGCTAAATCCCAACTACAATGGGAGAGCTTTAAGAAGCAGTCCCCCGTGGCTGACTTCAGGGGCCAAGTGGTCCTTGCTTCTCCATAGAAGCACAGACTTTGCTTGTTCTGTTTGGTCCCAGAGCTTCAGAGTTCTTTAGAAAGAGCTCTGGGACACACAGGGTCAAGAGTGTACTGGGCATAGCAGAGATTGGCCTAGTTCTCAAGTATATCAACAGAAAGAGGCCATGAATGTGTGGGAGCACAGGCTTTGTGGTCAGATAGACCTGGGTTTGAACATTGGCACGCTCAATTCCCTTCCCCCAGCCTTGGTCGAGTCACAGCTGTGTCCAAAAACAAATCCACACGCCCTCTGGGAAGTGTTAGTCTCCCACAGGCTCAACCTACACATCTGGTGTTTTTCAGTTTAGGTTTTATCTTGTACCTCTTTCTATACCAACACACAGAGACTGACCTTGATTGCGCTAATGAATGTATGGTATTCCACTATATGGCCGTAATTTATTTTTTCCATTTCCCAAGAATGGATATCAAGCTGTTTAGTTTTTATTATAGCAATGCTGTGGTGAATATTCTTGTACAAATATCTGTACACACATATAGCTGTGAGAAAATTCCCAGAAAGACAATTGCTGCAAGTGCTTTTAACATTTTGATATTGTCAAATTGTTCTCTAAGAACCTCTACCAATTTATCCACCCACTAATGGTGCCCAAGAAGACTTCTTTCTAATGAGGCATTATTAAGGAAAGACGACAGGCTTGTTGAGGAAGAAACTAAAAGTGTCTTTCATCATTCTTTAGCTCTCCAACAAAGCATTATTAGTGCTATTTTGGGAATCCTTGGGTGCTGACTCCACTGAAGATAAGAGCACAGTTGTATTCTTCTCAGAGAGGACATCTGTCAGAATCTGGGCTTATTTCTGGCAACTCCATGACAGACTCCATGCATTTCTGGGGAACTCTTGGCTTCCCTCAACAATGACCCATTTGTGCCTAATATTGAGCTGGTCTCTCAATCTTGATGTCTATTCTGCAAACTATTTTGAAATTTGGTATGTTGATTCCCAGCAAAAAACTGTGAGATGCAAACCCCAAAATGAGGATCCTTTGCTCTGTCTTAGCTGGGAAAGGTATGTGGGTAAAACATGGCTTTTATTTTTATTTTTACTTTTTATAATTTTTATTATGGGAAACTTCAGACACAAAAAAGTAGAGAAAATAGTGTGATGAACCCCTGTGTACCCAACATCCACCTTCAATATTTATCAACTCATGCCCCATCTTGTTTACTTATACGCCCACTATACCCTGCCTCCTATATAACTTTGAAGCTAATCCCAGACATCATATCATTTCACCCATAAATACTTCAGCATCTATCTCTAAAATAAAAGGTCTTTTTAAAAAGAAATAACCACATTCCTAACACATCTTAATAATTAGCAATAATTTTTAATATATTCAAATAATCCAGTCAGGCTTCAAATTTCCAAATGCCTCATACATTTTTAAACATGCTTTTTAAACATTAGAAAAGCAAGTATTCAGGGCCTGGAGAACTGAGTTCAAGTCTCTGTTTCATCCTTCTCTCCCTGGGTGACTTTGGAAAGTGCCCTGACTTCCTTTTGCCTTTGTTTCTTAGAATTTTAGAGCTGGAAAAGACCAGTGAATCCAAACATTTTCAGATGGTGCTGTTGATAAGAGGAAAGGAAGAGAAAAACCCCACTGCAACAACTGAAACTAGAGTCAAGTTCTAATTTCTATATAATAGTGACCATATCGATAAAGTCCACTGAATTCAAAAAAAGTTACAAAATCTATTTGTATCCCCATGAAAGAGATATATTAGGGTCAGGGGATCCTTATTTTCTCCTTTTGGCAGATGAGTGCTTTTCAAAATGAAGTAGATATAGAAGCTGTTTTCATTTTACTTTATTTTTAAGATTTATTTATTTATTTATCCCCCACCCCCACCCCGCTGTTGTCTGCTCTCTGTGTCCATTCACTGTGTGTTCTTTTGTGTCTGCTTGTCTTCTGTTTAGGTGGCACCAGGAACCAATCCTGGGACCTTCCAGAGTGGCAGAGAGGCGCTCAATCTCTTGAGCCACCTCAGCTCCCTGGTCTGCTGCGTCTCTTATTGTCTTTCCTCTGTGTTTCTTTTTGTTGCATCATCTTGCTGCGCCAGCTTTCCACGTGGCCAGCACTCCTGCACGGGCCAGCACTTTGCTAGGGCCAGCTCACTGCATGGACCAGCTTGCCTTCACTAAGAGGCCTCGAGAATCGAACCGTGGACCTCCTATATGGTAGACATGAGCCCAATCACTTAAGCCACATCCACTTCCCTGCTTTCATTTTAAAGTGCATAGTCTTAAGATAGTATTTTCTAAATTCCATAGATACTCCTTTAAAATAACCCCATGTCGGTTAGGAGACTGCAAATGGGGAGATGGAAAGGAAGAAGAAAGATTTTCCAATGATTCTGTAAATCAGATACATCCAAGCAATACCTTTGGTAGCTCTATTATCAAATTTGATGAGGTTTGCCTATATAAATTATAAAGTGCCATAAAATTGATATTAGGAAAATGAGTATCTTCAGATGCCCTAAATCACACCTAGTATTATTCCCCGTTTAATTTCTATTAGCAGCAATCAGATTTCTTTTTCTAAAGACATAAATGTATTCTCTATCAAAATTGAGAAGGCAGAGAGAAGGAAGAGAAAATGGCCAAATCAAGAGACATCTTGACAGGAAATAAAAAAATATTACTAAAAACTCTTGGAAGATTTTAAAAAAGGACAGACCATTGAAAATGCTTTTTCCTCATGCTTTGTGTATGTGCATGTGTGTGTGTGTTGGGAGAGGGATGATGGAGGTAGTAGTGTAAAGGTAGGGAGGGAAAGAATGAATAAAAGAATAATCTGCATTTCTTATTATGGAGTTGAGAAGACAGAATTAAGAACAACCACCATTACCTCAGAGCCAGGTGGGATGCACCTACCAGGAATGCTTTGTGTCTATATCTTTTCAGTGAGTGGATCTTTTAGCAGAAAAACAGTTTGGGAAAAGTGGTGGATGGGTACCTTCTGTCTCTTCTGAAGTCACAGTACTCAGGGTTTGAAGAAGATGCTATTTACATTATAGTCTATTTTGTACAAAAATATGTAGAAACCCTGAGACCACACCCAACCCCAACATCCCAGTTGTTCTTTTCAACTGTCTTTCTCCCAGTCTCTCCCAGCTATGTATTCAAGCTTAGTTCTGCTGTACTAGTAGGACTCAGCAATTTGTGTGTGTGTGCATGTGTGTGCATGTGATATATATATGAGAGAGAGAGAGAGTGAGAGAGGTTGAAGGGAGGAAGGGAAAAGAAATGAGGGAAGAAAAGGCCACAAGAGTATATTCTGTATATAATGCTTCAAAACAGTCAATGACAGGAAAAGTAACACTTTAATGATAGGTCTTTTTTTTTTTTTTTTAATCCATTAAATTATAGAGAAGAAAGTAGCCAGCAGCTTAGCCATTGGTAGAACCATTGTGTTAGTTATTAAGGGATAAAAGATAAAAGTGGGGATTAAAATCGGAGCTTCACTATTATGCACCTTAAGGCAACATGTGGGGCTTAAAATTGAGTTAGAGTTCCAGGTCAAATCTGGAACTGGTGCTTGGGGTCTGGCCTCTTTTCAAGCCAAAGCTTTTTGATATTGAAGCAGGAAGATGATGAGGAATTGAAGGATAAAGGACTTAGTGGACAGAAGAGCATACTCTTATGTATTCAAGTATGTATATAAAAACACTTGTGTAACCAGCATGATTACAACTATTTTAACAGGTAACAGCTAGAAACAAATTATGTCGAAATGTTAACAGCAGTTATCTTTGAGTGGTAGGATTCCAGTGGATCCCTCCCCACTCCTTTCTACCTTTGGTGTTTTTGTTTGTTTGTTTTACCTTTCCTTTATTTTCTCCAGTGAAAATACGTTTTTAAAGGTAAGAATCCTTTGTTTATTACTGATGAAGTTCTTAGTGTAGATAAGATGGCAGATCAATATTTGTCCTTCAAAATGGCTAAAAGTCATTGTATTTTTCAGTTTCAGAAAACTCTCCAATATCAGAAGAAGTGGGCTATTGTAGAATAAAATGCATATTCCAGAACATGCAATATTCAATAAGAGGAATCCACACTTAGCCTTAAAAATAGCTAAGGATAGATTTTATTTTAGCTTAGCCCTAATTTTACTGTAGATAAAGCTCAATCCTTCAGCTTTTGAAAGTTATATTAAAAGGAAGGCAGACCTCTAGGAGCCAAAAACCAAATTTTCAAGCTTGGATACCTAGAACTCTTTCTGAAGGCCATTTTGTTTTTATGACCATTTGTTCAGAATTAGTGAGGACTACTTTGCATAGATATCATTTTATATTCTAATACAGCAACTTTTGGGGATTCTTCCCATTCACCTTGTAGATAAAGATTATCAAATTTGATGTTTTATTGTTCCCAACCCATTACTGTTTCTAGTCTATGAATCTCAGAGATAATTATCTTTTAAGGCCCACAATTTTAGAACATTTATCAGGTTACTAAAACAATTAATTATGATGGTAAACACCCAAGGAATTTGGAGACTATTGGGTGAATTAAGAAAACCAACCTCAAAGATACCTGTGGGGGAAAGGGGCATGTGGATCAAGAAAAGCTTCTTTGTCTTGATTGAAACCTCATATTTTTACATCTTTTGAAATGTTTCCTTTTTCTTCTCAAGCAGAGATATCCTTTTTATACTTGGGTCATAGTTTTTTTAATCCCTTCTGCCAACCTCTGCCTTTTGAGTGGAGAGTTTAACCCATTTACATTTAAAGTAACCACTGATAATGCAGGACTTTCTTCTGCAATTTTGCCATTTGTTTTTTTTAAGTTGTATACCTTTTTTTGTCCCTCAGTTCTTCCATTATTGCCTGCTTTTATATTTAGATGATCTTTTATAATGGACCTTTTTGAGTCCTTTCTCATTTCCTTCTGTGAATATTTTTCAGATGTTTTCTCTGTGGTTACCATGAGGCTTAAATTTAACATCCTAAATCTATAAGAATCTCATTTGATTTTATACCAACCTAACTTCAATAGCATTCACAAACTATGTTCCTATACCCCTTTGTTCACCCACCTTTATGTTGTTTTTTTTTGTCACGTATTACATCTTCATACATTTTGCATACAAAACCATTGATTTATTATTACTTTGTAAGCATTTGCATTTTAGATCCTATAAGAAGTAAAAAGTAGAGATACAGTCCAAAACTCAAGATAGGTCTGCAAGTTTTTGCTAGTTGTTCAAAGATTTTCTGGAGTATCCCACTCTGCCATCCTGGTTGACCAGAACTAAAGCACAATTTTTATTGTACTTAGTGGTATGCTTACAGGGGATAGTTATATTGACTAAAGAATGATTGACTACAATAAATGTGAGTCTGCCTTTAAATTATTGATGTGTCCACTTTTGGTGTGGTGAGTGACCAGGATGCCTTTGAGAATTTAAACATTGGGCAGATTTCAGCTGAGAAACACTTCTTAGAGGGGTAAGTTCTAGAGCCTACTTAATTAAGAAATAGGACAAACTGCTTTTATACCCAGTGTCCCCCTCACCCCCAGCATCTCATGAATGGGACTGCTTGAGAAGAAGCAGAGATAGGAGGGAAATCACTGAAAAATGACCCTCAGCAAAGGACCTGTGAAGAAGACCGTGGCCAGGCTTCTCTATAGAGGGTCAAGAGGAAAGGGAAGGAATCTCGAATATCTTGGGAGGAGCTTTAATGTGGAGAGGAAGTATGTTTTGTTAGCTCCAACTCATCACACAACTTAAAGCAGTGGACAATGAAGAAGAGTTTAGCACCAGCATTAAGGACCAACTTCAGTGGGGTGGAGAGGGCAGAGATTATTTGATTCAGATCTACAACTATTTACTTACTACACATCAGGTACTACTGATCATTGGGGATATAAAGATGAGTAAGCTAGAACCCCTGTCTTGTAAGACAAACAAATTCTTGGGACGATCACCAAGGAAAACACTAATTTCATCCCAAAGTACTTAGTGCCATGACAGAGATACGGCACAGTGCCATGGGTCTATAGGAAGAGCACTTAGCCCAGATGGTCTTTCAGGGATGGAAGGTTTCCTGGAGGAGGACACCCCTCGGCGGACTGCCCCTAGGTCTTTAGGGCACTTGGTCACAGTTCCTGGATCTTTCTCCAGTTATCAACAACTCTCACGGTAGGAACATTTTGTGCCTGGAGGCTGTGGCTCTGAGGTCAGGGGGATTAGATGTATTTCCCACAGACCCAATTCTCTGCTAAACTCAATGGACTGAATAATTCACCAAGACACAGAAATCAAAGGTGTACTCCATTGGAAAAAGGAGAACCAGACTGTTTATTTCTTTGTGCTGTCTACAGGGCATCCAGATATTCTGCCTCAGATAGCTGCTGGCAACTCCACCCAGCCCTCAGGTCAGAACACTGCAGCACAAAATTCTTAGGGCCAGGCAGATCATCTTCGCACCCCTGCTCACCCTACCCCAGGCCAGGGCAGAAATTAATTCCATCTCCTTCACCTTAAAGGTGCAAGGGTAAATGGCCTTGGTTCGATCCTTAAGACCAGTGGTGTTTGTATTCTGTCTCTCTTCCAGGATATCACCACCAAGGGCAGGGGCAGGAGGAACCCTTAGGATTCTGCTTTTCCATTTCTTCCAGTTCTTTTCCACTTACAAAGCCTTCTCCTCACCCATTCTATAAAGCACTTACAGTTGACTTGTACTTACTTTTGAAATGTTTTCCTGTTTATTTGCTTCCCGGATGCTGGTGTGTGTGTGTGTTAATTCCACTGTTAATATGTGTTCCTGTTTCAGACTAAGTCTTTGCAGGTCTTCTCATACAATGCCCAACATTGTCCATGCCTTTTGACAGAGGCTAATAACCATGGCACTAAACACCATCAAGAAGATTATAAACACATGCACTTAACCCTATTTAGATATACCACACAGAGATGCAGTGGTAAGTATCTCACTCATGAATCCTTCCTCTCCCTCAGGTATCCCACCTCTAATGGACATTTTCCCTTTTTGACTGCCCAGCACCTCCATCTCTTCCGATGTTTGGGGAGTTGCATACTTTATGACTTTTGTTGGGAAGCAGAGCTTACCACCCAACAGAGAAGCTAAAAAGGCTCTAAACCTGTTTCCCTGGCCCCTTTAGATGGTTCACCCTTCACTGATGCTGGGGTTACTAACTGAAAGAGTCAGGGACATGGGGATTCATTCTGGTGGAGGTGACGGCAGAGACAGCAACACATCCCCAGGGCAGCAACAGCAGCTATGCAGGCTGTGGTGCCCTGTGTTTAACGCTGCATCAGCAGGGTCCAGATTGGGCTGGGTGTGATTCTGGCTGCCTAGCCGCCCATTTCTTCCTTCCTGTTCTATGTGCTTTTGGCTACACACGTCCTTTCAGCAAATTACTTTTCCAGATATATTAGGCAGCACTTTAAAAAGCACATGCCTCCCATCAGCTTCCCTTCTTCCCTAGCTGTACTACCCATATATAAGACACAAAAATGTAAAAGGTACTGTGATTCTAAGTTAACGACAGAGATGGTGAAGACAGAGAGAAATTTCTCTCTTCATGATTGGTAGGAAAGAAATTGAGGAGTTAGAATGTAACTAGTAATTCCAACATCTCATAAAGCTTTTATTTGAAAAGAAAGTTATTAATGCCATCAATAGGGAAAAAAATAACAACAGTTTCCTTCTTTTTCTCTTCTGAATCCTTCTCCACTTATTTTTTCTCTCACCCAAACAAACAGCACATACCTTTGGCCTGCACATAATTGAAATGTTTTACTCTCTATTTCTTTTAGGATTAGAGTTTTCAGCCAGTATCTATTTAAGAGTTATCCTGTTTTTTTTCTTTACAAAACCTGAGGAAAAAATGTTGTTCTCTATCAAATACTGCACCTTCTACCCTCCTTCCCACAAGCAGACACAATTGCTTAAAACACACAACATGATCTTCTTTATTTAATTGTTTAATCAGTTTACATTCCACAACTGACAGATTATTTATTTTTATTTTTTCCATGAACAAGTCATTTAATTAATTACCAAACACTTTTCTCTTCAACCGATGGAAATACAATATTTCTGCCAATTTGAAAAAGAAAATTGCAAGATGCAGTCAGTTTCAGTGAAGTCCCCAAATGCTCTCTCTTCTTCAGTTCTTTCAAAGTCACAGGAACCTGGCAATTTCCCTTTTCGTTCCCCACCCCCCTCCCACTTCCCTGTTAAATTCACCTCTCAGAATAGCACAATAATTTCAAAATCTGGTTTGGATCACCTTTCCTGTAATTAATTAATTATGAGAAGGAACAGACAGTACAATAGATCTGATAAGATGTAGCATTCTTGTTAGGATTAAACAACACATTTATTCACATCATATCAGAACAAATTAACATAATATTTAATCTTATTTTAGCACCAATAACCACAGGAATTGTTACCTCCAAGAGTAGAGGAGTTGTTAGAATCCTGCAGTACACACCACTCCTTGTCTAACCAATCAGAAAGCACTATGCAAATTAAAGTAAAGGTAAATAAATTTATATTGACTGAGCAATAATCTGGTGGACCATAAACACTCCAGGTGTTTGAGAGTTTCGTCGGCTATGGTCCCTGTTTAATGACCGTATATAAAACATACTCACCAAATCAGCTCATTTTCTTTTGCTCTGTAGCATAGGGCTCAGAATGCTATATTTTAAATGAATTGAACCTTGTCATACTGGCTCTCTGAAATGTTTTGAGAATGCCTAGGGATTAGTTGGTTGCATTTTCTGTTCTCTGCCCTAAGATCTACCCATGTGTCATTTTCCTGAACAAAAGAGCATTCCTTCAAATCTCAGGAAGGTTTCCGGGCAGGGAGGAGAGCTAGGCAATTGTGGGCTGAGTCCCATGGTAGGGACAGAACTTGTTACTGCTATGAAACCCAATCTGCCTGTAGCCACTGCTCTTCCTAGTATATCTCCTTTTATTATTTGACAGTTAGATAAAAAAAATTAAGGAAATTCATGGATTGAGGAAAAGCTCCAAATTTTGATGAGATGTTCTTAGCAGGTGGCTGGACCAGATGATAAAAGGTTGTGGAGATCTTTATTCTTGACAGAGAGAAGGTCTGTGTGTCCCCCTCCCTGCTATGGGATGAGGGCATCTGGAAAAGGGAGAATGGGAACTGATGTTCTGTGCCTGAAGAAAGTGTTCTGCTTTGGCCTCCAGAACTTCTCTTCAACAGGCAGTCAGTGCCATGCCCAGGGCCAGCGCCGACACCCTCTGGGACAGAGGTGACGTCTAGTTCACTTTCTGCTTCCCGCAGGCAGTCATTGCCCCTCTAATTAAACACGTGAAGCAGAACTTCAGAGGCTGTGTTTTCTCCTCTAGACAGATACCAGCCTCCATCCCTTGTCAGACCTAAGTGACTCCAATGAAGAGGATGACCCTATTCAGTCTTCTAATGAAGAGCCTAAATCTGCGCTGTCCCCTCCAGGCAGCCAGGAGTCACATGTGGCTACTGGGCACTGGAAATGTGGCTGGTGCCGACTGAGCTCTTTTGTAAGAGTCAAATGCATACTGGATTTTGAGGACTTAGAAAAAAGAGAACATAAAATGTTGCAGTAATTTTTTATATTGAATACATGGTGAGATGACATTTTTGATGTATTGATATACCAGGTTAAAATATATTCAAACAAATTTCACCTGTTTTGACTTTTAAAAAAAATGTGGCTATTAGAATATTTAAAATTACCTATGTGGCTCAGATTATATTTAGTTTGGACAGCGCCGGTCTAAATCACTTTCCTGAAGCTGGTCCCAGAGATTGTCACCTTGACTATCAGAGGGGAGGAAGATTTGGATTCAAAGAGCCTATGACAATGGGTCAGTTGAGTCACTGGCCAAGCTTGGTGTGTATCCCCCTTCTGGGGCTGCTAGTCTTCTCAGTCCCTGGAGAAGGCAGGTCCTTGTGATCTAGGATTACCCCATTCCCTGCTCCTCTCTCCTATCTCCTGTTAAGTCAGCGTTACTGCTTTTTGGGGCTCCTCCTTGCTGCCATGCTGAGGATGATTCTGCCATTTCCCCTTCCAAAAGTCTCACTCAGCCTTCCTTTCATTTTTAATGTTCCTTGATCTTATCTCTCCTTGTAGCCTACAACAGCTGCCCACTGCCTCTACCCTACCACCTGCCGCAGCCTTCTCTACTCTTATGTGGTAGCAACTCTTAGCCAGACTCTGTTTCTGACATCATAGCCACACTTGTATAGTGAGTCACAGGTTACAAAGCAATTCATATGCACACCTCCTTTGATCCTATCTCCTATCCCAGCACAGCAAAGTTCTGTCAGTAAAGACAGTAAAATGAGATAGTCAAATTGGGTGGGAAAAGGCATCTGAGAATGACAAGGTAGATAAAAAGCTTTGGACTCAGAGTACAAACTGGCTGTTAGATTGAGGTTACTTTCTGAGGCATAAAAGAGTGGGACAAGAGTAGCAGGGAGGAAAGCTCTCCTAATTTATCTCACTGCAGTAAGCACATACCAGCACAGGCCCAAAGCCTCTTTAAAAATAGCAGCAGAATGGACAAGGCGACGTGGTGCCCCAAGGAGCCCCGTAAGCCCCTCCTTCTCCCTATTTGGCTGAGAGGTTGGGGAGACACAGGGAGGTAACAAGACTCACCCGAGGCCCAAAGTGAGCCAGCGACGAAGCTACTTATGTGACCCAAGGATCAGGTTTCTGTATTGACCTTTGCGATGACCTTCGCCTTTCAGACTTTCATGATATGCTTTCACTTTTGGAAAATTTATTTTACTTTAAAGGTAAAAACCTTTAGAACAGAGAGTTCCAAAGCAGACACGAGTGACTATCAGAAAAACAACCAGAAAAAAAAAAAAAAAAGACTCCTGTGCCAATGGCTTCCCTTCCTTCAAATCCTATCCAGAGTCAGGATTTTAGGGCAGTCCACATAAGTCCTCAGAAAACTGAGGGCTACATCATTGCATTTATTTAGTCTCAACTTCCCTCCCCTTTATTTTCAGTTTCCACTTTTATTTATACATTTTTTACAGATAGTCTTGAATAGCAAAACAGTCACACCATGGGTAGAAATGGGAAAGGAGTATGCAAATGAGTTAGTGAAAGCTCTTTATGTGAAAGGCATCATCACACAACGACACAGACGCACTGATACATACAGACTAGAAAGGGTCTACAGGTGACCCAGGAAGGAAAGGAAAGGCTTAGCAGAGGGAGACATGGGAGGCAGGAGAGGAGAGAGGGGCAGAGAGCTTTTTCCATGGACTAACACCCAGTCTTTGGGATGAAGAGTAGGGGTTGCGATTGCAGAGGGTGGTGTCTGTCAAAGAGATGCCAGGTTTAGGCTACTGTTGTGGACTCTCCATATTTAGACCCAATTTTTGGTTTCTCAATACTGAAAACACACCGCTATAGCTGGGTAGCTGCCTCATTACTGGCTGGGCTCTATTTAGATAACAATAACTTGGACTTCCCTTGGAGAAAGCCTTACCATAACATTGAAACCTGGTCAACTGCAAACCAGAATGTGGGCAGACACTTTTGGAAGTCCATTCTTTTCTTGTTTAGAACCTAAGGTTCAGTTTGTTCCAAACAGGATCACATCCAGAATATGTCTAGTGAATGCACCAGCCAAAGATTTCCCAAAGAAGTTCATGCTTTTGATGAAGCCAACTGCTTCACCATAGGGCAAGAGAGAAGATCCTGGCTCCTTGAAACTGATCTCATTTTAAGCTCATTAAAATCATTCAGAATATGATTTGCTCACAACATTTGGGCATGTGCAGCTAGAAATAATGTTAGGAGAATGGTTTAAAAAACAGTTACCGGCCGTGTGCCTTGGCTAATAGTTCACTGTTTTAGTGCATATATGCTATTTGCACCAGTTGGTCTACTCATTCTATCACCTCTGGGAATAAACAAGGGAGATCAAGAGTGCCCTTTGCAAAACTGGTTTTGGATAAAAGGATAAAAGGAAGGAAACTTGGGAATGGGTAAAATAAATTAAGGGGCTGATTTCTCTGGGGGCCTGAACGATAGACTCGACTCCCAGATGCTTAAGTTGGACAGGCACGGACCCATTCAGGAGCCAAGATGACCTCTCACTCTGAAACTAAATGCACGAATTCAGTTCCAGGAACTACTTGAGGGCTCTGCCACTGCAGGATAATTTGAATAGTGCATAATTTATATGACACTTCATGTTTGCAAATCACTTTGCAATTTCTTTGTCACCCTTAATATACCATGAGGTAAAGTGTTATCACCATCCTCATTTTGTAGATGAGGAAGTTCAAGTATGGAGAAGACACAGTGCCCAGAGTCACAAATCATTTTAGTACAGAGCTGAGATGAAATTTACAGTAACTGTGTTATACAAGTATAGCTTAATTGGTGTGTTACTCTGGCTTCAGTGCTCTTATACCTAAAACTAGATGGAATGGTGAAAAATGTACAAAGGGAGCCCCAAAGTAGGAATCTTTTTAGTTCTGTTCTACCCCTGCCCCTAACCTCTGGCTGTGAGCTTTCAGAGGCCTTGTTGCTTTCATTGGGGGCTCAGAGCCCTGAGCTCCTGCTGTCAAGGACACAGGGTCAACTCCATGCAGACAGTGTGATTCTGTGGCCATGAACTGCTCTCCTAACCCCAGCTGCCAAGCCAGAGACAACCTCACTGAGAGGGGAAGCTTTGGGGTTACAACCATTAATGTTGGGTCAACTGTGGATGCCTCAGAGAGATGGAACTAGGAACCATCTTTTAGGATTTTTTTTACTTTTTATTTTATTTCTCCGATTTTCTACAATGAGCATGCATTACTCAGAAAAAAAAAAAAAATCCAACAGCCAAAAATATTGTAGTCTAAGAACTAACAATAATGCTTAAGAAACATTTTGCACCAGCAGCCCCAAAAGCTGAGTGCTTCGAGGGACACCAGAATCACTTGTGCACGTGAACTCTGTTTAAAAATCTGTCCCCTTACTCTATCGTATACCAGCCACAAGACAGCACAGAAGACAGCCTGGCTGGGAGGCACCAATTATTTCTATCTGTGGCAAAATCACCTCTCATTGTGACTCATCGTATTTCCCTGGAAAGGGCTGTATATGTCCACTGGGAAGGGTAGTCCCTGGAGCAGAGGGAACATTTTCAGAAAAGCAGCTTCACTTTAGCTATAAGAATAAACCAAGTATCTGACATGAACCACACCAAATAATTTTGGGGGAATGACTCCTTCCCCCAGATACTTGGAAATCAGTTAAACATTCTCAGAACAAGCCAGGTGAAGACAGAGCCAATTCTAAACACATCTGAATGATGTACTTGATGTCATTACTCCGAATTTAACTCAGGTAGGCAGCTTTAGAAACCTAAGCAACCACACCCTCCGACCAAATCAGGACAATTGCACATGGGTCTCTGGATGTGACTGTGGATGAATTTTAAGATATTAGATATAGGGCCCAGTCTCAGAGTCTTATCAAAGGAAAGCCAAGCATTGCTAAATAGCTTACCACTTAGAGGAGAATATCCCAGTATGGCACCAGAGCCTGGGGTGCTGCATATGGACATGTTAGCAAGGAAGGTTTTGTCTTGATTTGGTGGAGCTGTGCAGTCTGTGTTGAAAGGACAGGGCTTGGAGGAGAGTTGAGGCTGGAATAGGCACAGTTTTTAATTTTTTTGTTTTTAATTTCTTGATTCCAGGGAGCCACAGACTTCCTTACGAAACCTACAGCCACAACAAACAAGGGGCTACTTGGACTCTATAAGCTTCTCTAGAGAAGAATTACTTAACTGCTTCAATTGACCAACGTTGATGGAAAATAAAAGTAGAAGTGAGTGAAGATAGAGGAAGGGTAAACAGAAAAGGAAAGCATAACTCACAAAATGAAGAAAAAAAATGAGACGTCTCTCCAGGCAGACCCTTCACTTTCCTGAATCCTCAGAAGGAAGTAAAAGTTGAAATGGGCTGCATGCTCTAGTTTGACACACATGGAGTTCAGAACACATACATGGTCATATATCTTGCATGAGCACATGAATTTTATCTTGATCTGGGATGGGGGGTTGGGACTTAAGTGAGGCCGCTGACCCTAAATTGCCTCAGAAGGTTGGATTCTACTTTAATTTGGAATTAACAGGGTCTGAACTAAAGAGCTGCATATGGTGAGACTCCTCTCTTTCTTCTGCTTCTCTTTCTTAGCCACATCCAAGTAAGAGAGCTTTGTCAACTGCTTGGAGTGGCAGGTTTTAATCTGTGGTCAAGCCCCTATGTAGAGGGCTCAGGGTGACCCAGGCAGTTCTCCCCTCTCCAGGGGTTATCAGCTGTACAGGGCCTCCATCCTGGCTGTGTGGCTATGCATTACTTTTGGTGCCAGGCAGGCTCAGGCACCATAGCATGCTTATCTGTGCCAATCTGGCCCCATTATCACAAAAGCAACTCAAAGCTCTGCCCTGCTGATGGCGAACTGAGCCCAGTGCTTTACTTTCCCCCAGGGGGTCCTCGTAACATTTCAGGGATGTTCAACGTTTCAAAGAGATGCAGTAAGCCCTGTTATAAAGATATAAAAATAAACAATTTGATAGAATGGATGATCTATTTATGGCAAGTATGAGTTGAGAAAAAAAAAAAAAAAA
>JAQZBX010010481.1:0-19439 GCA_029593785.1 Cabassous unicinctus | reverse complement strand
TTGCCCTTTTAAGATTTTTTTCACTTTTCTGCAACTGGAAAACAGTTGGAATTTGGATGTGGTCACAGACAAGCCCTCGGCCCAAAATGGATGCTTGTAGACGCCTGCCCCTCCTTGCCTCTACAGAGCTCTTCCCAAGACATTTGGAAGGAGGACACAAGGTCTCTCAATCTGAGATACTTCTCTTCACTTTTCCTCAAGCCCAAGTGTGCCTCTCCCCTTAAGGGGGAAATCTAACTTTTCAAAAAAATTCCCTGTACAATTGTAAAACTGGGTTTTTCTGAAAATGATTTCCCTTCTCATAGAATAAATCCTTTGTTTAAAAATAATCCTTATACCCCCAATTTGAAGCTAAAGCATTTCCTGCTACACACATCACGCCCCATCCCCCAGCACACCCATATACAAGACCCTTTTGCAAAAGCAGCCCGGCGGCCCTGGCAAGGAAGTCTTGAGTAGTATACTCACACCTGTGTCCAGATACATATTTATGCAGGCATGCACAAAAAAGCACCTGAGGGGCACACACATACATACACCCACATTCAAGCAGATTCATGCACACCTGATGCCACATCCAGATGTGCATTACACATACATGATCATAAAAGAGCAGGTGAGGAGAGAGATGAGCCTGCTGGCCTGGTGGGTAGAAGAGGGAAGGTAAGTAGTAAGCAGGTGAGAAAAGGTAGAGATTGGTAGGAAGATGTGTTGAAAGACAAGTAGAGGAGAGAAAGTACATGGGTGGGAAGGAAAGCTGCTGAGTGGTTGGCAAAGTGCCCAAAGCATATTAACTTATGAAGCAACTGAATTCTCTGCTGCATGGTTGACACCTGGCTAAACCAGCTCAGGGATTCTTTCCTTGCCTCCCCTGGGCTGCTCAGCACCAGCAGAGTCACCGAGGTGACTGTCAGCTGCTCCTGTCCACTCACTCCGGCAGACTCCTGCCCCTACAGCTCTCACAATGCTCTGGCTGACGGCTTTGCTTGCCGACACCTGCAGTCCCAATTTGCTCAAATGAGCCTGAGACACGGAGGTGGATTTATTCCACCTCTGTTTGGGTGCCAGCCACTAAGGTGATATTTTGGGATTCATGGCCTTGAATATTAAGAGGAAATGGAGGAAGATGGAAAGAGTCAGAGTTCTCCATTAATATACACAATATCATACAAACTTGAGCCCATGGGAATGGAGTTGCTTTCTCTGCATGTGACCCATTTTCTTTCATCTGTACAGAGAGGTCACCCATATGAAAGGGGTAGATGTCCAGTGACAAAGGATAGCTTCCAATGACGGGGCATGAAAAGGTCTTGTTTGGCATACATACTTGTACAACAGCAACCAGAGACGACATTCCTTCTCACTCCTGAACTTTGCTCCCTCTTCTGTCATGGCTTTTGTACCCAGCTGTGTCTTGAACTTCCAAAATCAGAGGACTAAGTCCTGTGGTGTCCCAGACCTGGGCTGTAATGTGAAGAACCACGGGGCCCTCTGTCCCAGCAGTTTTGTTCTCGGTTCTACCCTCTGGAAATTTAAGCTGTACTAAAAAAAATAATAGAAAAATGCAAATCAAAAGATAAAACCTCACACTCACAAAACAGAGAGCCACCATGCACACACGCACACACTCCAGGGATCCGCAGCTGCAGAGCCGGCAGCTGTGTAGACTTGTCCCTCTTCGTACTTCCTAGGACTCTGCGCCTCCACCTTGGGCCATGAAGCCACCACAAACCATGGAAAGAACCAGATGGAAATAACACAATATTTCCATTAAAAGGTGGAAAAGAAAAAAAAGAAAACCACCCAAAGGAGTCACGCACACATACACACACATATATCACAGCATTACTCCAAGGCTTCTAGCTGCCCAGGGAGTGCAGGTGGGAGTTGGGGCAGGGCAGCCTCTTGTTTAACCTGGGTGTAAGGCAGCTGGAAGATAAGACTGGGTTTTCTGAGCATCCACTGAAGTGTCCGTTTATTGATGCAGATCTTGACTCTCAGCATGTTGTTCTCTCTCCCTTCCCACCTCTAAAACTTTGTCCAAAAGTTTGGCAGCAAAGAGAAACTTCCTTCTCAGTTTGTTTTCTCTTCCACTTCTTGTGTGTAGCTGGTGGGCCAAGAAGGAAATCAGAAAAGGAAGAGCAGGAAAAGAAGTGGTTCTGAAAATGGCCTCAAAGATGTGGTTACCTTCTATCAACTAAGGGCTTTGTTTCTTTGTGATGTGGTTGGTGGGGGGCGTTGTCCTCTCCTGTTGGCCCAGTGGATGGCATCTCACTCTCTACATCTGTGCTGCTTCAGACAACTGCCACACTGTCCCTTCCTGGCTCACCACCTCATCCTTGTGAGTGACAGGAACTAAGATGCGCTCACGAGTGGTGATGTTCACTCTGTCTTCAAGAAACCGTGAAGCCAGGAATTTAAGAAATGATGGAAGAGCCACGTGATGGGAACGCTTTCCCCATCTCGATGATGAGGCGACACAAAGTCTGGTGGAGATGCGGGTGCCTGAGCCAACTCAACTCTACCTTGGCACTGGCATCATCTTGATTTAGTTTTGTTTTATATATGTATATTATATATATATTTATATATATATATATATGGGTTTGTTTTTTTTAGCACACTGTCCCATTCTCAGGTCTGGATTTAGGGTAGTTGGTCCTCGGGACAGGTTGGACAGAAGGGGCCAAGGTACAGAAGAATCCCGAGATTAGTGTGAGGCCCAGGCCCCCCCACGCACAGAACATGGACCATCCGTAGCCATGACTGATGTCATCGGGGAGTCCATACAGGTAGCGTGGGTAGCGTGACAGCTCAAAGTTGATCCCGGCCACACAGGTGCACAGTGAAATGATGCAGAAGGTTCCTGGAGGACAAGGGAAGAAATAAGGGGTAGGGTAATGGAGAAGGAAAGGGAAGAGGAGAGGGAGAGAGAAAGAGACGTGAGGATTATTACATTATCAATTTAAGTAAGAAAAGTCAGAAGATCCAGGTAAGAATGGCCTGCTAACAAGATCGATATCTGGAACTATTCATGGGGAAGAATATAGTATTAATGGATCATTGTGTCCTTTCCCCTCCAATAGTTCTCCAGTCTTGGACAAACTCAGAAAATATGAAATAAATATCTCAGAGTTTCATGTAGGGTGGAATGAGGCAGAAGACCATTTAATTCATTTTTCTAAAGCATTTGAAATTCATTGCCTTTTTTGTTTTTGGAGACACAGAAAATACTATCTTTTTACTACCTCTTTAAGAGAAAAGCATCTTTATTTTTTACTTTCCTATATATAACATTTTATACACTGGGGTTTCCTTATTCTCTTCACCAACAACTCATCCAAATCACGGAAATATCTTCCTTTTCTCTATAAGACAACATTTCCCAAAGTGTTTTCCATGGAACACTAACCCTACAAGATACTCCTTTAAAAAGAGGGAGGTGCTGTCAAATAATTCTGGGAAACCTTTCACATGACTTCCTGTCCATGAAGATTTGTAATCCACATGAACATAAGTTAACTTGTCTAGCCTAGTTTTATAAAGCATTTCACAAGCTTATTTGATGGTGGGATTCTCTTTTTAAAAACATGTAACTACTCATATTAACCTCCAATGAGAATGCTGCTATAAGAGTTTCTATATAGTATAGAATTATAAACTCATTTTTACACAATAGAGATATTTGGTGCCCCTAAAATGAGTTAGAACATTATTTTCCTCAATATTTGCTGTGTTTTGTGTTCCTTATGTAACCATTGATATGACAGCAACTATTTGAAGAAGTATGCATGGTTTGGAAAGGCTGGCCTGGGAGGATGGAAGAGAGAAGAAGAAGTAGCTATTTTTTTTTTTCAAGGAAAGGGAACACAGCGAGATGCATTATGTTTTATGTTTAAAGTAAAATACCTTGCTTTCTAAAAGCCAAATTCCTTTAAAAGGCAACCTTATTTCTTCCAGGTCCCAGAGTCATGAGCTTGTAATAACTTAAATGGCTGTAGCAGCAGTAGTCGAACCTAATATTGATTAAGTGCTATATGCCAGGAACTGTGCTGAGTGCTTAACTTGTATTGAACATTTAATTCTCACAGTAACTCTATGAGGTAGGTTACATTTTATCCCCATTTTATGGATAAGGGAATTGAGGTCCAGCGAGGTTAAGTAATTTGCCTAAGATCATACAGCTAGAGACTGATCGAGAAGGGCTACAAACTCAGGCAGACTAGTTCCAGAGCGTGCATCCTCAACTACCATGTAAGGCTAGTGTCAGGCAATGTGGGTCTCTTCATGGCTCCTCCTGTTGAGCACTGAGGCTCAAGTTGAATTCTATATCACTCCGTGTGGGTTAAGGCAGCAGTCTCAAATGTAGCTCTAGGGGATTTGTGAAAAGGCAGATTGCTGGGACACATCCTCAGAATTCCCGATTCAGTAGTTCCGGGTTGGGGGCTGAGAATATATATTTTTAGCAAGTTCCCAGGTAATGCTACTACTGCTAGTCTGGTGACCACACTTTGGAACCACTGGTTCAAAAAAAGGCTTTATTAGAGAAGGAGGAAAATTATGTAAGTCAAGGGTCAGACCACAGAGGAAGAAATACAAATAAGTGACGAATGTGAAAAATACTCAATTTTACCCATAATCAAAGGACTGACATGATCTATCAAATTAGCAAAGCCTTCTTTTGCTTGGTTTTATTTTGTTTTGCTTTGTCTTTTTAACAATCCTCTCCAAACTAGGAAGGGAGCAGTAAAATGAACAATCTCATAGCCTCAGTGGGAGTGTAAACTGGTGTTTCCTTATCGGAACGTCGTCTTTAAAATATTTATACTTTTTATACTTTTTCACCTTGTAATTTCACTTTAGATTAAGAAAATAATCCCAACTGGGGACAGAGATAAAATGTTCAGGTGGCGAAGTGTGCATTTGAGGCAGTGGTGTACCAATACATAAGGTACTATCGTTACTTGTCAGAACGGTGGTCCCAAGCTTGGGAGAGTTAAAAACATCATAGTTTACTGCTGCCCTGCCCTTGGATTCAGACTGAATTCTATGATATTACCCAGAGTTGATGAGCTCTCACCCCAGACTGACTGAATCAGAATCTCTGGGAGAAGGGGTGGAAATCTTTAGTTTTTAGAAGTTCCTTGGATGATTTCTGTTGATCAGCTTATTTGAAATCCTCTTGCCCCTGAGAGCTAGATGGGACAAGCATCAGGTGAGGGAAGAAGGGTGGCAGGGAAGGAAGGCACAGCTGGTAGAGCATAGCCATGGGGAGAGAGAGATTGCCTGGGAGTAGGAGAGCAAGCAGAAAGCTTTGATTTGACATGCATTTCAGATAATCAGTTCCCAAAGCTGTCCTGCTTGTGCTCCAAATACCGTTTAGGCTTTCAATTTCTGATTTGGGAATCTGGGTGCACAATGGTATCACTTACTAAAATTTAGATTTAGTACAAGGAAGGGTGTATGTGTGTGTGTATGTGTGTGTGTCTGGCAGTGGGATGAGTTCAAATTTGAGCTGCCCTTGGATATTCAAGGCACTTGAAAACATGGAGCTGGAATCCAATAGAAAGTTCTGAACTACAGATGTGGATTTGAGTAATCATCTTATAAATTGAAGCTCTGAATATGATTGAAGTCACTCAAGGACTTTACATAAATTCTATCTACATAGGATACTTTAAAAAAAAATGGGGACATTTCTTCTGATCAAAACTGCATTATTCTCCTGATTAAGTCCAGTGATTTGTTTAGGGAGAGAAGTTTGACTTCAAGGAAGTATTGAACTTCCCCAGCTGCCAGAAGCTGAAAAAGCTTGACATACAGTATTTTAATGACAGTATTCTTCAAGCAGGGTTGAAAGGACACAAAAGATGTGGTTGATAAACTGAGAATGAGGAGATAAGATCCATGTGGACCTGGTTCTTGATAACAATTGGAAGTGACTCAACTTCTTGATAACAAACATCTTGTTGCTATGTTATGTTAACAGGGTTAATAGTGGGATCATCTTGACTTAAGGTCCTGTCAGTTGATCTGTGACTTCGAAACCTTTAAAATTTTTTTTTTTTTGTTAGGTCTTGTCCATATCCCCATATATGGAAAAAACCCATCTGTCACTTACTTGGTAACTTCCCTTTAATTAAGTAAGCCATCTAGGCTACTTGTTAGGAAATTCTGTATGACAGAGGAAAGAGTTGGAACAGGTTTTGTAGTTCCCACATGTGCTACTGTTTTCTGTTATGAGCAAGGGTTTATAATTTTATGTACTTCACTTATAAATTCAAATTTGAAATATACACTAATTAGAAATGGATATATGCAGGCACATAGTAGAGCCTCAATAAGCATACTGAATGGATAATATGTTGCCATTGTTACTAACTTCTGACAATTTAAATAACAATGTCATTTGGCAAACACTGATTGAGTGCTGCCCCATGAAAAGCAATGAGCCAGGGCTGGGGAGAGGGTGGAAAGGAGAGCTAGATAGGACAAGCACCCTGCCCGACCCAGATTTCTGTCTCGTGTGATGAGCTGTTAGCCCCATTTAGTAAAATAACCCCCCATGACCCCAGTCGGTGCCGGCAGGTCTCCCCTGCCCCGATAACAGATGACCCCAAGCCCCCACCCTGTCCCTAATCCAACAGGTTGTACTAATCTCAAAACCAACCAGGAGAATATCACAAGATCGCGGGAGGCACTTATGCAATCATAAACAAAACTTGTTATTTTTATATTAACAAAACTGGACAGGTAGCAAAAAAATCTTAAAATTTTAAAAGAAAACATAAAGATCATTCAGAGGGCCCAAGACAACAGCTATGGAAATCAATCCTGTTTATCCTCATTTCTCTCTTACTTTTCCTCACCCCTAAAATCAATCCTTTTACCCATTATAACACCACAACTGTTATTATTGCTACTGCTTCTTTTTGGTCCTCATCTCTTACAGCTTCTCGTCCGATTCACATGCCGAATTGTACAATCAACAACTCAGGAACATGTGAACGACATCTTCTTGCTACATGAACGCCAGTACCAACCTCTCCAAGACCAGAAATCAGAACCCACTGGACAGAACAGAAGGGAACCCTTCACCGCCCCATAACAGCAGGAAGTAGCCAGACTGAGTCAACGTCCTGAATCCCCTCACCCTTCCCTTCTGCCCAGTATTCCCATTACTTAGGTCCTTCATCATATATATATAATCAAAGAGTTAGGAATGTTAGAGGTTCCCCCTTATGAGGTTTGCAATGATGAACAGGTCTTAAGACCATGAATCAATACCCCTGTGACATAAATTGAAGAAAGGCAGCCTCCAGCCATAACCCACCTGACCAACCGAGCAAGCCATAGCCTACAGGCTAGGAGGCAACCCATCCCCTCCCAAGAATGAACAAAGGAGCCATGTAGCAGTGGAGCTGATAAGGGCCTTCACCCCTTCTGGGCCCAGGCACCACCAACCCCTTCTACATTCCAAGAATACCTCCTAGCCCACTACCCTCTAGCCATTTGGCCCCAGGCTGTACATGGTTTCCCCGCCTATTGATGTACTGTATAAAGTCATATCCACCACCTTCTACAGGCGAGCTGAAGTCTATTCTTCAGACCCCCTCCATTGGGAGAGCTTCCCAACAAACTTTCTGCCTGAAGTCATTAGTTTCCACATCCCAGTGAGCACCATTTTTCTGTAATGTGAGCCCAACTCTCTGACCTGTAGACTGGAGACCAACAGGGTAATATGGGAGGGCAAACCCTCCCTCCCACATCAGGGTTACAGGGATCCTCTAGGAAACCAAGCACAACTTTTAAATGACTCAGCCAGAAAAGATGTCTCATTAAAGAGTGGTAATAGATATCACAGGCCTGGGAGCTGTAGTCTCCTTCCATTTACCCAAGGCACAGCAGTCATTTGGGCAAGAGGCACATGGCTGGGGAAAGCTACCTGATACATAAAAGGGGGCTTCTGCTCAGGGAAGAGTCCATATGCATTCAATTCTGCGAGAAATGTGAGGTCCCATTCCCCGCACAGTAGCAGACCATGGATAGGTCTT
The DNA here is from genome assembly GCA_029593785.1 of Cabassous unicinctus. NCBI lineage: Eukaryota > Metazoa > Chordata > Mammalia > Cingulata > Chlamyphoridae > Cabassous > Cabassous unicinctus. Next base: position 11,385 of record JAQZBX010010481.1, on the reverse strand, counting down.
TGGAACGTCATTGACTTCTCATGAGCATTTGCTGGTAAGTGAGGATCCCAGAAAGGACAATAGTAATAACACAGTTGTATCTTCTTAATAACACCTCCGCCCTTGGCTTGGGGTTTGGGCCTAATTCCAGTCCGACTCCAATACTAATTATAGTCACAATGTAGCAATTACATGGAAAGAACTCTGCCCCCAGCCCCTTCCCTCTGGACCTGAGGCTCTGCTATGCACTCTTGACAAGGCTGTGAGAAGCACCAGGTGAAGTAACGTGGGCCAGGCCACAGCTGCCACAGAGGTGGTGGCTGGCTGTGAACAGTGGGGAGGCAGGTCCACCGTGCTGGGGAGGAGGAAACTCCTGAGGCACTGAACACCACGAGATGCAGAATAGCTCATCAGCAAATAGTTATTCAACTTCTGTTTGTGCCAAGCATTATGTGAGATGCTAGGGAGATAAAAGGGAGAATAAGACATGATACTTCTCCTTAAGAATCTTTAATTAAATCTAAAAAAAAAAAAAGCTAAAAAACAAAAACAAAAAACAAAGCTTATCATCCAGTAGGGGATATGAGACATACATAAATGAGAAGATGGGATGGAAGTAAAAAACAGCCCCAGATGGGGACTTTGGTGCCCTCATCTGTAAGATCAGGGAGCTGGAGAAGATGACTGTAAGGTCCCTTCCAAGCCTAGTGGTCTCTAGGAAAACCATGAGTACCACAGAGAGTCAAGTCAACTCTGGTACAGACAAAAAGTGCTGGCTCAGGGAGGGTCTCCCAGGGTGAGCTGGGTCTTGAAAGATGAACAGGACTTCTGCAGGCACTAAAGAGAAGGTGGTGAGGATACCTGGTCTGGCTAGCATCCCTCCTTGAGCCTGGTGCCCCTTTGCCCCAGGAGTCTATGCCAGTGAGAAGGCATGCCACACCTTTACCGTCCGCCTAGCTCCTAAAATGCCTTTTGCTGTCACCTTAATCCAAACTTCCATCATTTCTCACATGAACCACTGCATCCTGGCTTATATTCTTGTCTATATAGCAGCCAGTGATATTTTAAAAATTTAATCATTCCTGGTTAAAAAAGCAAACAAACAATTAAAAAAAAAAACCCAATAGCTTCCTATTATACTCAGAATAAAATCCAAACTCCTTAGCAAGCCTACACAGCCTCACCTGGAGCCTGCCTACCTAACTGACCTCATTTCTCACACTGACCCACCCCCTACACTGGAGCCATACCAGCTATCACTGTGACTCTCAAACAAGCCAAGTTTGTTCCCACTTCAAGGCTCTCTGCCTGGAATGGCCTTCTTCTAGTCCTTTTCAGACCTCAGCTCAGCTGTCAGCCTCTCAGGTCCTCCCTGACCCTCTTCTAAGGTAGCCCCTCCCCTAGTGATCTTCAAACCTTTCTCCACTGAGGTATCTCAGGGGCTGCCACTGGGAAGTGGGAGTGGGGCGTGGGGATGAGGGTAGGGTGGTAAGAAGTAGGAGAAACTCTGGCCTCTCTCCTCTCTTCAGCAAGAATAGCTCTGCTTTGATCTGTTTTCTACATGAAATCTCATTTGAAGAAAGGATTCTGGTGATTGAAACCTTTTTGAGAACGTGGCCTCATCTACTTTGCCACGGGACCTTAAGGTCTGTCACTGTAGTAACTACCCTTTGGAAAGCAAAGTCCTGTGGTTGTTCTGTTAGTTCCAAGTCCATGCCTCATCAGTCTCAACCCTCCTGCTGGCCCTGGAAGGGACCTCAACCCTGCCCTCCAGGAGTTGCAGCTGGATGGAACAAGAAATGAAGACTCATTCTCCTCTCTGTGCCTGGGGCCTCAGAGATGGATGTCCAGTGAGAGGGAGATCTGGCAGCACCCCAAGTCGCTGCAGACTGAGAGCTTGTGCTAATAACCCCTGCTGGGATATAGAAGCAGCACCCTCCAGACCCTTTATCTCATTTCCATCTTTGTAATCTCTTCCTCTTAGTGGGGAGGCATGGCTGTAAACTCAAATGTCTCCTTTTGGTTGTTCAAAAACACATGTAACATCTGCTCCCTTTGATGAACATCCGCATGTGAAGCTCGGCTAGAATATAGACCCAAGAGGTCACCTTTTACCCTATCTCCCTGCTCTGGGCACTGCTGTACCTATTCCTGACAGTACCAGGCTGGAGGAGGAGAGGCTGCTGAGGGTTCTGAGTCTTCTGCTGCCTGCTCCTGGCCCCCTCCACTCCAGGCACAGTTGAAGATTGAGTGGGGGCGAAAGAGAAGAAGCAGTTTTTCATGCCCAGACTGCCAACTCCTTGTTCCAACACCAAATAAAGCTTCCCCATCCACCTCCTCATTGCTGCCATTTCTAATTAACATTTCTCTGGTTGCTAAATAGTAGATTCCAGTTTCTCCCTGGTTTTAGTCTCCTGGCTGACCACTTCCTCCTGCTTGGATATCTCTTCCCATGGTTTCCAAGCTGCCCCTCGAGTAAGGCTTCCTCCCACCTTTTCAGACTTGGGATTCACCAGCTCTCTTCTCATCCCACATTAGGAAATCTCTCTGGCAACTTCATTTGCTCTTCTGATTTGAACTAATGCCAATGCATAATTGATTCATGCTAATGGCCATACACAGATCTTCAGTGAAACCCTTCTCTACTACTCCCATACACCCAAATCTCCTTAAGTTTCTGGTTTCTTTTATGCCTTCAAAGTGCTGCTTCCCTTAGTGAGGTGATGAACTGTATCGGTTAGCCTGGGACTGAGGGGGTGCCTGGAATGTGGGGCGTTTAGTGCTAAACTTGGAAAGTCCCCGGCAAACTGGGACAACTTGGTCACCCTGCCGACTGGTTTCCTCACAGCCATGCTCTCAGCTCTGGGGCCATAGGTGGTACTGCCATTACTATGTAAATTAATCCCCACTTAGAAGTAATAGCATAATGCCTTAACCCAGTGGGAGCACAAAGACATGTATCCCAGGACTGTGTTGCTAATGTTAAGAAATGCCCAGCCAGGAGAGCATGGTTTTAAGGGCGGGTAATTCTTTTGCAAACCTGAAATTTTACCAAGGAACACTTAATCATCAAACCAACAATGGTTCTATCACAGTGCCACCTCAAAGGTTAATTACCAAGATATTTTTAAGCTGATATTCAGAGTTATGGAGTTAACTCCTTTATCAGCCCACTTGTGAGCACTAATTGCAGGAGGCGCATAAGGTAGACAAGATGGTGCCTCCTGGGTGGCTGGTACTGCATTAGCATACACAGGAAGGTACTGGTAGAACATGTGCTCCATTCCCTTTAGGTATTGTCGGAGGAGCCACATCAGTAACGCCGCAGCTATAGGCCCTGTGGCAAAATAGCATCAAAATTTAGACCCCAGGCTAGGCAACAAGAATGCTCTTACTAACTCAAGAAGCCATCTCCTAGGAAACTGAGGCCCTGACAAGGGTTCTCAAGGGATCCAGGACAGTTACATATTGTGTGCACAGGCATTTTCCCAAATATCCTTATGTGGCCAACTTGTGCCAAAACTTCACAGGAGTATAATGCCTCCAGCGTTCTGGGGCCGGAAATCCATCTGCGTGACATTTTCTGCTCCTAAGAATGAGGAATGGCACCTGCCTCTCCCTATCGTTAGTACGCTCCCCTGGTGCCATGTTCTGACCGGAGCCCCACAGGTTGCTGCAAAGCTGTTGCAGCAGAAACGCCACATGAGCGTGCATGCCAGAGATGGCTGCCAAGATGCAGCCCAAGTCTTGCATCAGACACTGCCCTTCTAGCCCCTTCTTGTCTTTTTTTTCTCCTTTAGTAGAGAAGTGGGTTTACAGAACAATCATGCACAAAATACAGCAGTCCCATATACCACCCCACCAACACCACCTTGCATTTGTTACAATTGATAAGAGCACATTTTATAATTGTTCTATTAATTAAAAGCAATAGTTTAACTTAGGGTTCACTGTCCACTCGTCTTTTAAACCATAAAGAAACAAATCAGCAAACAGAAAAAGAATCCCTCCTCCTTTGGCAGCAGCAGATTCCGTCCTAGGCAGCTGATGTGGACCAAAGTCTTCCTTTCCTTAGATTAAATGCCTCAGCAGCATTTAGCTCTCAGGAGCACTTTAGTGCTTTGCTCAGACCTGCATGGAATATAAATTACTGTTTAATTATACACCATTGCATCATCAGCAGTCAACAGGCGGGTCACAGGGTTTTGTAGCAAAGTTACCTTAGGGATTAGGTGGTATGAAGCAGGGCCTGGTGATGTGGTAGGGAGTGAAGCATCCTGGAAGGGATGGGGCCCTGCATTAGGACAAAAATCATTATTCTGCAAATTGTGCAAATGCTCCAGGCAAAGACACTGCCCTGGATGCAGCCTGGAAGCCAAATGTCCAGGGCAAGCAGTGGTTTGGGTTCCTGAGGCTGCGTCTATAAACTACAAGGCTATTCTACATCCAGACATGCTTATGAAACAGTAATGCAACATCCCAACTCAAGCAACCAAAGAGACTGGTTCAATCAGATAGGCTGGTGTCAGTTCTAAAGGGAATACTTACAGATTCCTATCATATAATCTGGAGTGTTAGCCCTTGGCTTTTATATATCTACAGGGTGGTCACCAAATCTCAAAACACAGGTGAATACATAATAAATGGCTTGTAAGTATTACATTAAAATACATTACAAAATAGTATCTATCCAGACTTTCTGACTAACCTATAGCTAGAACAGGAACTCAATATAGCAATATGAAACAATAGCTGCTGGGCATCATGCTGTCTTTTTCTCCATCACCCATATATCTATACTCACTCCCACTCAACACATATCAATCCATTCTTCTTCTGGGTGTATGTTTGGATTTGATCACAAGATGAGTGCCTCTGGTGGCCTCTTTGCCAAAGATAGAGCCTTTACAAACTCATGAAACATCCAAAGGGCAGAGCAAATGGAAGAGGGCATTGGTGGAGCATTCAAAGTGTTTTGTTATACTGAAAGTTTACTAAGGTTAAGTGCCATTGTCCAGTGTCCTTGGCTGGAGTCTGACATTTCCATCCTCTATCCAGTCTACACAGAGTCCTTGTAGGTATCCTTTATGGTCCAATTCAAGTTCCAAGTCACCCAAGAAGCTTTCCCTGAGCAAGCCCAGCACAAGACAATCCATACTTTCTCTGAGTCCCTAAAACTCTTATGGTTTGAAACAGGCAACCTGACAATTAATTCTAGGGCCCACATCTTGTTCTCCGTTTTAGTTTGTATTCAGCTAGACTGTAACTTTTTCAAGGACTGGCATGGCAGTTGTGTCTCTTTTTGTATTATACACAGCACTGAGCATTAAACCCATATCACTTGAAGAAATGGGATTTCTAGGCAATGGAGCTTTTAAGTGAAAAAAAAAACAAACAAACTTTGAAATCAAGAGGAAAGGGAAACAGATATCATGCTTGGTCCTCCCATCTTTCTTTTTTCCCCCTAAATAGTTTGTGTGTGTGTGTGTGTGTGTGTGTGTGTGTGTGCCTGTGTGCCAGCGTGTGCGTGCACACATATGCACCTGCCTTGTATTTCAATGGGTACTTTGGATTTCAGGAAGCTTTTTCTTTTTTTACAGAAATTTGGCATTGGAATAATACTCTCTCTGCAGGATTATTTTGAAGAACTATAATAATAAATGTGAAAAGGCTTAGAGAAGTTAAAATTGCTTTCTATAGGTAAGGTATAATATTAGAAATGGAAAGCTTTAAGTGAGGTTGAAGAAAAATTGTTCTTGAGGGCAAGAAAAAATGTGGTTGCTGTTTTCATCTCCATCACCCACTCCATTCTCCCCCCAGTCCCATCCCAGGGTAAATGCTGCACTGGGGAGTAATTGCTCTCAATAGAGACCAGAGAAAGTGCTAATTCAGGACTCTTCATTTTGTAGACTCTGTTGGAACCAGAACAATGGAACTTGGAGAGGTCTCAAAATGCACTTCTGAGGAAGACCCTCCTTGTTAACGGAACTTATCTTTGAGCTCTTTGAGCTCAGAGTGGTTCCAGCATCTGGGGCAGGTTACGTGGTGGGTTTGTGGAGAAGCCTATGCTGCCTGTGGTTGAACCACGATGGGTAAAAGGAACTAGACCTAAGAGAAGGGTTGGAATTGCTATGTAACATGGGTTGGGATCTTTGGTGAATGTTGCAGAATTTTCTCTGAAATATAGAGGTGGCATATAGTGGACTGTGAGAGGCATGTTTTTAATTTTTTTAACCAACGCAGCATACTTTCCCTTCTTTCTTCTTTTGGGGTAAACCACCACTGACATTCTTTCTCATGCGGAAGCAATTCTGTGGTCACAATGATTAGTTCAGGGATGGTCACTTGACTTAAGCCAAGCCACAGTTTCTCTATCTTCTGTACCTTTTGGGGTTGCTGTAAGATATTATATAAATAATATGTACACATAGTATTTACATATATACATACATTATAAAATTTATGTATGTTGGTATGGAAATTATATACACACTTATGTATATGTGCACGTTTAAATATTAATCTATAAATACAGTATGTAGATTCTGTAATTCACATAGCAATTCCAAGTCAAATAATTTGCTGAAGGACTCAAAGCACAAGTGACAGAGCAAATATCTGATTTTGTTGTAAAGCCTCAAACTATTTGATTGCAGAAACGTCAGAAAACTACCCAGTGTGCTATTTCCAAAGTCCTCATTCAAAAAAAAATCCCCCCAGGGAAGCATCCACTGGCCCACTCCACTTTTGGCTACCTGACCTTGGGTATTTTATGTTCCATGGAACAAAGAGATGGGAAGATCTGTGGTGGGTGGAGTGGTGGGCTATGAGCTTTCTATATAGGGTAGGAAGAAGAGTTCTGGAAGAGAAATTAATCAGACTAGAGCACCACATCTTTTCCAATAGAATCTTTGCAGCTTCTTATCCATCTGGGCCTTGGTTCAAGCTGAGAGTTAGTGGAATCCAACTGAATTCTTATCTAAACTGAGAAAGCCATTTACAGCTGTGCAGAAACTAACATTCTCAAGCTGTGGTTAGTGAGCTTCCAAGAGTAAAACCACTTACAGTTTGCCATCTTTCTGCCCCTTCTTTTTTTTCTTTTTCCCTTCTCTTTATAAGCCAACCCTTTCTGGTGGACAACAATGGTCCAAGGAGGAAAATCTGATCACCTCTAGGGTGAGGGCAATCTTGCCTTGTGTTTTCTTTTTGGTGAAAAGTGTTTGAAATAACACATTTCCTGCAGACCTCTGGCACTACAGTTTCCTCTCTACTTGCATCATTAATCTCCCTAGATACCATACAAGGCTTCTGTAGTAGTCAGTCTGCATGTTTCTGAACTGTAGAGTGGCAACAGAAGGGGGCATGGTTTAATAGAAATAGCACTCAATCAAGAATCAGAAAACCTGGGTTCTGGTCCTATCCCTTCCCATGAAGTGGGCAACTAACTTCATCTCTCTGGGCCTTGATCCCTTCAACCATAAAATACAGAGTTAGGACAGTTCTCTCAGGTCCTCTCCAGCTAAGTGAGTATTGAGGTATGAAGGTGCCATTCTCTCTGAATTGCTCTATGACTATTACTTATTTTGTCCAACATGAATCACCTGGAGAGAAGATGCTGCTTCTCACCTTCTGACATGCACAGACTGGCTGATGGGTGAGACCATTAGATGTCATTATTTGACATCAATGTGCATATGAGGCTCAGCTCTAAATTGCCTTGATTTTAAATGCAGAAGGATTGGGACCCAGCTGTTTAAGCGTCTGAAAGAAATTGGCTCCTGAAAGAAATCTCTCTGGCTTCTGCCCTATCTGATGCAAGCCAATGCCATGTTAATTAGTAGAGGAAGAAGCCTGGAGTGGTAGCCAGAAGATCAGGTGAGCCTACCACCTGGTTTGCTTTATGATTCCATATGCCTGGCACCTTTGTCAGCTTGGCCCTGGTCTTTCTTTGCAATGAAAACTTATACCCAAGTGAGCTCTATATGCTGTCACTTCACTGCAGGGTCACTCAATACATACATAGCGATATAGAATTCAAGCATTTCTATGCAATGTTTGTAGTAAGATGGGCATTGTTTCAAGTACTCTACAAATGGAAACTCTTTTAATCCTCAATACAACCTTAAGAGTTTTAAATGAGGAAAGCAAGGCATAGAGAGGTTAAGTAACTTGCCTAAGATCACATAGCTAGTGAGTGCAGAAACAAGGATTAAAACCCACATTTTAACTATTTGTTATGTGGTCTCTCATGATAGCTATTTCCTGTATGTATTCTCTCTCCAGCTGGAGTGTAAGCACCATAAGGAGAGAAGCTCTCTTCTTCTCCAATAGGACCTGTAGTAGTTTGAGGCTTTGTGGACCCCAGAAAATTATGTTCTTCACCCCCATTCCTGTGGGTGTGAACCTATTGTAAGTGGGACCTTTTGTTTAGATTCAGTTAAGGGCCACTTGATTAAATCACTTCAGTAAGGAGTTGCCCAGGGTGGGTCTTGATCCTCTTACTGGAGTCCTTTATAAATGGACTTCAGAGAGACAGAGAAAAGACCCAGGAGTACAAAGAGAAACCCCTAGAAACTGAGAGAAAGTCCCAAAAGCCAGAAGCTGAAATCAGGAGAATGCGGGAGAGAAAAAGTCATAGGAACAGAGAGAAAGCTGGAGGAAACCAGAAGGTGAAAGCAATGAGACCTGGAGGAAAAAGGAGATGCAGCCAATGCCACCACTGTGCCCTGCCATGTGACTGGAGTCCAGGATCACCAGCAGCTGTGTCTTCGGCGAGAGAGCTTTGCTGATGCCTTGATTTGGACATTTTAATCAGCCTCAGAACTGTAAGCTTATAAGTTAATAAATCCCCATTGTAAAAACCAACCCATTTATGGTATATTGCCTTGTCTGCCTTTAGCAAACTAAAACAGTGCCCTGCACACAGTGGTATTTAAATGAGATTTTCAACTAGATGGTAAGATTGGGAGAAGAGGCTCCATCATTGTCAAATATGGCCCAAGGAGATTCTACATACCCCTCAGACTCGTGGCCCAACTAATAAAATCTTATTACTCACTTCTTCAGAGAACTAGGAAAACCTGTCACAAACCGTACAGAACTTCCCTCATTGTTGTGTCACCTAGAAGAGTATCTTCCTATGAAGGGTGTGGTGGTCTGAATTATGTGCCCCAGAAAAACAACAAAACAAAACAAAGAATATGTTCTTAATCCATTCCTGTGGGTGTAAACCCAATGTAAATAGGAATTTTCGAAGATGTTATTTATTTTTTTTAGTTAAGGTGTGGGTCAACTGAAGAAGCTTGGGCCTTAATCCTATTACTGGGATGCATTACGAAAAGAAAGCCACATGGAGGAGCAGAAGCTGGAAGTCAATGGAACCCAAAGAGAAAGGAGAGAATATCGCCAAGTGTGTTGCCGTATGACAGAAAAGCCAAAAACCCAAGTGTCACTGGGAGCCAGCCCCAGAATACCACAGTCTTCAGGGAGAAAGCATCACCTTGCTGATGGCTCCATTTTGGACTTCTCCTAGCTTCAAAACCATATGCTAACAAACTGCCGTTGTTTAAGCCAACCCAGTGTTTGCTATTTGTTTTAGCAATTGGGAAATTAAATCAGAGGGTCAAGAGTATTCTATAAGGATAGGATAGAGAAGTCAAGAAAGGAAATAACTTAAGTTCAGAACATGAAATCTCTTTTGATGAGGATCTTTGTAGTGTTCCAACAGGCTAGGAACTAAATACAGCATACAGGGTAAACTGATGGTCAGAAGGGACCCAAAGAAGCTCAGCACAGACCTCAGCCTATCAAAGATGTCCTCCTCTTCCTCCAACTCCTTACCCTCAACCCTACTGGCTTGTGACTGGGTCTCTACCTAGAAACATTTTAGCTCCATCCTCTTGGGGTTTGAAGGGTAAATAATTATTCATTCCTCTTCTCCCGCGCCCTTTCCGAATTCAAAATCTAATGAGAAAAGAGCCACAGGAGGCAGACAGGGATAAAAAGATCACCATTATTTCTGATAAGGCTAGTTTGGCAACTGCAGCTTGACCCATGGCCACAATCAAGCTCACCAATACTTCCCCCACAAGGCTTACATTTTGGGATGATTTGCCTAAGAGAACATTTGGGTCTGCAAAACAGTTATACTCACCCAGAAATGCTGACTCACACTGGTGGGCCAGAGAAAGAAAGAAAAACAGGCCTCCAAACTGGCCCCTGAAGCTGGCCTGGGCCTTTGGCCCTAGGCCTTGACCTGGAGGAGTGAGAAAGGAGACTGGACTCAGGCGGTGAGGAGCCGCAAACCTCGGCTTCCTCTTCCAGATTCACCAGAGAATTCAGTCTTCCCTTGGGGAGTACAGTCTTAAGGGGTGAAGTCTGTATCTGTCTAAAGAGAGGAGGGAAGGTTCCCACTTTACAAGCCTTGAGGCGAGTGCTGAGCTCAGAGAATTGGCTTCCAACTTTCCCCTACCCATAATACTAACTCAGGGACCAAAACAACAACAACAAAACTTCCCAAAAATCCCACTGTGGCCAAGAGATTTCTGGGAAATGGGATTTTTTTTTCTTGTTGTCTGCTCGATGGTTTTGCTCGTTGTCTGTTTTGTTTTTTCTTTTAGAAGGCACCGGGAACCAAACCCGGGACCTCCCATGTGGGAGGTGGGCACTAAACTGCTTCAGCCACATCCGCTCCCAGAAATAGAATTTTAATGCAACTTGTCTGTAAATGTTAAGAGCTGAGCTGGAGGGAGTATTCTAATTAATTAATCATTAATTTTAATAAATTGTAGTCTGGGAGTACAGTGGAATCTTCCAGGGATTCCTATATTTTGTTAGGGGGTGGTGGTAAGGATGTAGCTATTGGCGTTTCTTCCTACCCAAGGCCAAGATTGGAGGACAGAATATCAGACTTGATTTATATCTTAACTTTACCTAATGCTATTTAAGCATTTTTTAAAATAAAAGATATTTTTCTGCTTTATTCACAGATATTAAAAAACCAAACAAACGTATTGATACGAAATTCTAAACTAGAATCAATAAATAAACACTTGGCATATGGCTTCTGAAAAGTTGCCAACTCCTGGCCTAGGAGCAGTTTCAGTGGATAGATGGACATTAAAATGCCTTTGAGGGGCAATGATAAGAACAGGGCAAGTTTATTCTGTTCCTCCTTCAGCCTCAAGCACCAGTTCCCCCGTGGGCCGCTCCTGACTCTCCAACAGAGAGAGGCTCCCTTTCTCTGGTACCCGCCATCCCCTGTCATGGCACTGGCCATCATCCGTGACCCTGTCTGCCTCCACTGCTTGCCTGGGTGGTCCTTAAGAACAGAGACCACACACGTTTTTATTTTTGTGTCCTGGGTGCTAGCACAATGCCTGGCACCCAGTAGTCACCCAGTCAATA
>JAQZBX010010480.1:0-44255 GCA_029593785.1 Cabassous unicinctus | reverse complement strand
CTGTCTGCTCTCTGTGTCCATTTTCTGTGTGTTCTTCTGTGTCTGCTTGTCTTCTCTTTAGGCAGCACCGGGAACTGATCCCGGGACCTTCCGGAGTGGGAGAGAGGTGCTCAATCTCCTGTGCCACCTCAGCTTCCTGGTCTGCTGCATCTCTCATTGTCTCTCCTCTGTGTCTCTTTTTGTTGCATCATCTTGCTGTGCCAGCTTTCTGCTCAGGCCAGCACTCTATGTGGGTCAGCACTCCTGCGTGGGCCAGCACTCCACATGGACTTGCACTCCACATGGGCCAGCCCTCTACTTGGGCCAGCTTGCCATGCAGTCCAGCTTGCCTTCACCAGGAAGCCCTGGGAATCAAACCCTGGACCTCCCATATGGTAGACGGGAGCTCAATTGCTTGAGCCACATCTGTTTCCCTCTAATGTATTTTTAATCTCATCCATCATGTCTTTCATTTTCATAAGTTCTGTTACTTTTTGCAGGCTTTCAAATTGTTCTTTATGCTCATCCAGTTTCTTCTTACTATTCTTTATCTCTTTAGTCATATTTTCTTTCAATTCTTTAAATTGATTTAGGAGAGTTTTGTGATTATCATTGATTGTCTTAAATCCTGTATCTCTTCAGGATATTTGGTTTGTTCCTTTGGCGGGACCATCTCTTCCTGTTTCCTAGTATGGCTTTTAATTTTTTGCTGATGTCTAGGCATCTGAATATTATGATGGATTTACTTTGGCCTGTTTCTCTCTTGCCTATTATTATTATTTTTTCACAGCTCTTCCTTGATATTTTGTTCAACTTATTCTAAGTCTTTAAAATTGCTCAGCTTAAGTTATCAAAATCATGCCAGTGACTCACTGGCAGGGCTCAGAATGTCCCCCAGAATTTAGAGAACCGAGTGACCCAATTGCAGTTTTTGTCCATGAAATTTCCAGACTGGCCAGCAGATGGCACTTGTTGGCTCACCTTTCCACAGAGATGTATCTCTCAATTTTCCTTTGTTTTGGTTTGGCTGGAGCTGAGATTCAAATGAATTCACTGAAGAAAAGCCCCCCAGCTCCCCCTCCCTTTTCCCTTGTAACAGCTGACAGAGAGGAAGATGTCTGTTCTCATTCAGCTGCAATGAGCTTAATATGCTGGGGGTGGGGGAGGAGAGCCCTTCCCAGCAGCCGGGAAGTTTAGTAACTCACAGTTCATTGTTTCAGTTTCTTCATTTCTCTGTCTCTCACCCTCCTGGAAGTTGTGAAGCACTGTCCTGGTTTGCTGACCCCCAAAGCAGGTCTTCGGGCAGCTTTTGGCTCTTTCTCCATTGTTTTCGTGAGAGAGCTGAGTCTTGTCTGCCTAATCTAACACCATCCTCCCACAATCTGTGTTTGCTTTTTAAAATTCTTTTTTTCTTTCTACTTCTCAACCTCAATTGTTTCAATTTTCTCTTTGAGATCATTTATTCTTTCTTCTTCCAACTCCAATCTGCTGTTGAAACCTTTTAGGGAATTTTTCATTTGTTATTATGTTTTTCAACTCCAGTTTTTCTGTTTGGTTCCTACTGAGAATCTCAAAGAGATTCTTTTATTCTTTATTCATTGTTTTCCTCATATATTTTAGTTCTTTCCCCATGTTTTCTTTTATTTCCTTAGCATATTGCAGATTATTTTCTAAAAGTCTTTGGTGTGTCTAAAGCCTGGTCCTTTTTGTTGATGGTTTCTGGATACTTTCTTGGTTCCATTGGATGGACCATCATTTCCTGTTTCTTTATCTTGTGATATTTTTGCACACTGTACATTTTAATACTTTCAAGTGTTGACTCTGGGATTTAGTCCCTGAGCTGTCTGCTCCTTAAATTTGTATCCAGCTAGCGATATGACAGAGATTTCCTTGAGCACCAGGAACTGACTAAAACAAACAAACTAATGCAGGAAACACTTTTCACAGTGTTTGCAAATTGGCTCTGCTTTGGCTGGTGGTCTCCTTCAGAGTTTAGCCCTCCTATGAAGAAGATCAGCACAGGGTGAATGCAAAATACAGGGTCCTCTCTGTCTTACCTGTGCCTGCATGGAGCCTATGGAGCCTGCTTCTTTTCCTGGTCTTGTGTTTGTGCTTGGGCCTTAGGAATTCACCCATTTAAAGTTTACAAGAGTTCCAAATTCCCCTCTTCTCCCTTTGAAATAGACTTTCACTTCCTCCTGGGTTTTATATTAATGCAGATAGTTCTTTATGCTTGGGCACTTCAACTTAATTGTTTCTTTCACTGCTTTATCTGCCTGCAAACTGCTTCTCTGCCTTTAGGACAAATTCTGGGAGGGCGACTCTGAGACAAGTTTCTTGGTTCAGTCTTTCAGGCTTCCTCTGGATAGATTGACACTGACATATAAGTACCACAGTATAGGCATAGGGGTTACTCTGTTCTTTCTGTAACAGTGCCAGGGACCTACAATGTGAGTGTAGGCTGGTTCTACACCATGCCAGGAAGGAGGTGGGGGAGTGGCTAGCAAGGTTACCATGATCTTAACCTACCATTTTTCAAGCTGCTTTTACTTGATTCAACATTTGCCCAATTACTGTAACTCTTTAACTGTTTTTTGGAGTTTGGGGGAAGATGGCTCTTTTGTTGCTAGCTTTTCAAGATTCTGTGGGGAGACGGCACCTTGTAGTGTCTTATATCACCTTCTTGATCGATTAGAAATCCACTTAGGCATTTTTGAAAAGTATGTGTTTGCCTACAGAAATTAAGAGGGATAGAATTGGAAGTAGATGAGGTGGTAAAGGGTGGTTTCATTTTTCATGAGAAACATTTAGACCTCTCATAAAGCATTGGTATTTAGAAAAGACATAGATGAAAAATCGGGGGATGAAATCATAGAAATGCAAAAATGACAGAGAAGGGAAGGAAGAAAAGAAAATATTTTTCTTGGTTTTACTTTTTATTATGAGTTTTTAAAAAGCACATAAAGGTAGAGAACGGTTTAATGAGTTCCCCGTTTCCCAGTCATTCAGACTCAACATTATCAACTTTTTGCCACACTTGCTTCATCTGTCCCTTTCTTCTTTCCAGAAGTTTTAAAAATGCAAATTCCCAGACATCAGAGCATTCATCCCTAATTACTTCAATATGAAATTCAAAAGTACTGCCATTTTCTTCCATAATCATACCATTATCATGTCTAAGAAAATTCATAATAATTCCTTAATAAAATTAAATATACTGTCCATATTCAAAATTCCCTATCTCAAAATACATTTTGTACAGTTCCTTTGTTCAAATCAGAATCCATCAAGCGCCACACATTGCATTGGGTTGTTATGTCCCATAAGCCTCTTTAACTTTAGAACAGTATCCCTTCCATTTTTTTCTTTCTTGTTTTTAAATATGTCATTAACTTTTAAAATAAATCTGGTCCCACATTCTGGGTTTTATGATTGCTTCTTTGTGTTATCATCTAACTTATTTCTCTATATCCTTGTAAATTGAAGTTAAGTTTTGGCAATAGTATTTTATAGGTGGTGCAACTATCCTTCATATTGCTTCACGTCGGGAGGCTCTTCATATGTGGTTGCCCCACATTTAGTGATGCCAAAGTTGACCATTGTGTCTGAATGGTAACAGCTTGACCCTTCCTTTGTAAAGATGATCTTCCTATTTATAGCCAGCCATTGATTATAGAGTACTAATTTAGCACCCTGAAAATATCTAGTTACCCAAAAACCTGAGTACTTTTTTGATTGAGGATCTGTCTTCCTCCACTATCTCAAAAGGCTGACTTAAGTATACTCCTTCAGAAGGAATGAATATAGAACAATGAAGAAGTAACTTACAACAGCCAAATCAACACAAATGGAGTAAAAGATGTTGCAGCCATATTTTTATCCTATTCAAAATTAGACTTAAGAGGTAGGCAAGAGAAATACATTAAAAATCAAAATGGAAATGATTATACAGATTTGGGAAAAAGAGTTGAAAAGCAAAGCAAAGAAGGTAACTTTATTTAAAAGGTTTATTGACAGTCCACTCTGTTCCAGGCACTTTCCTTAATTAATAATACCACAAGGCTCCTCATCCAAACTAAATCCAACAAGAACAACAAAAAAATTCTCTGAAATGCCCATTGTCTTCAAGTAAGGTAAAGTTTGAAGAGTGGAAATATCTAAAAAAAAACAAAAAAAAAACAAAACTAAACTAAATCTCTGGTCTTATTTAAAAGTTTAATTCCATTGGAGAGGACAGCTTACCTTCCTAAAGAAGCAGTGTCACTGAAGCTGGTATGATAAGGCTGATTTAACTACATTGAAAGTGACAGAGGAAGAAAGAAAGGTATTAAAAATGTAAGATACATCCATTTTGGAAAATTTCTAAACTTGTGAATACAGCAGAGGCACTGTAAAACTTTCAGTGGAGGGTGTAAAGAGCAGAATTGATGCCCTGAAACAAAGACTCATTGATACTGCAGAAAAAGGAACATAGTACAACCAAATTAAAACACTCAAAGCTGAAAAATCATCTAAAAAATGGAAAACTGTTGAAAGGACATAAGGAAACCAAGCTGCATATAACAATGTTTAAGACCTGGACAGCTGTTCATTTACTTTTACTTGGCAATGATTTGTATATCATATTTTTTGGGTTTAGATCTCATTTCTCAAGATGGATTTTTAGGAGTTTCCTAGAGCTTCATTCATGAGAATACCTAAAATGATGAGGCCCAGATATTTAACACTTGTCAAGTGTGTAATCTTCATCACAAGGACAGTCTCTTACAAGCTGCCAAGGTAAAAATGGAATATTTAAAGCTACACAAGAGTACTTTACTTTTCCGATTTTAAGAACTGTATTAGGGGAAAAGAAACAAAACAAACAAAAAACAATGGAACATAGTACTCTTAGGTATGGTATCTAGCTAAACTAAATTTTCCTTCTTGTAATATGGACAATCCCTTAATAAATGAAACACACAGAACAGTTTGTCAGTGAAGTACTCAGTAGCAGTGGTGCTCTTTCCAGAATCCACTGAAGATTGGAAATTAAGTCAAATATATAGGTAACTTATTTAAATGTAATTGTAAAGTATAGCTTATACCATGCCAGTCTCAGAAAGTCACAGATCAAGTAAGGAATTAGAAAAGAATTGAGTAGAATAATATGAAAAATAAGATTTAATTGACCTCAGAAACTAAATGCTAGGAAAAAGGAATATATTTTCTTTCCAAATGCACATATACCTTTCATAAAAATATTGGTTATATAACTTGGGCAAAAACATATATACTTAATATAAAAATACCAAGGTTCAAATTGTCAGAACACAGCACAGTAAAATTAATGTAACTAAAATTGAAAGACAGTCAGCTATATGAAAGTTAAAATTTATGTACATGTAAGGCAAAAGAGAAATCTGTAAACAAGAAAATGTCTTAAAATCAATAAATTTTATAATGATATGGTTATATTTTCCTGGTTGCTGCCAAATCTATACTTAGGGAAAATTTTAACAATTTAAAATATCTGTAATAGTAAGAAAGAGAAAGAGAAAAGAAATAGAAGAATAGTGAAAGGCCTCAGTCAGGGTAAATATAAGTAATAAAACCAAGCAGAAATAAGCAAAATGGCAATAGTTAATCTTTTGGGAAATTTAGTCATTGGATCAGTTTATTAATCAAAGAATAAAATATAAATAGGGTCAGAAGAAGAGCTATAATACCTAATATATAAGAAAAGCAAATTATTTGGGAGAATGTTATTTAGGTAGATGGTGTTAATTAATAGCCCGGATCAAAAATCAGAATTAATTAAAGTGTATATGTGTGTACTTGAGTATTGCCAAAGTAGATGGGGCTAGAAGTAGAAATTATAACTAAAATGAACCTCTTCAAATCAATTTTGGAAAGGGGTAAAGTATTAATAAATCAAATAATTAAAAGCAACAGTATTAAAAATCCATAGCTAGGGAAGCGGATGTGGCTCAAGTGGTTGTGCTCCCGTCTACTATATGGGAGGCCCTGAGTTTGGTTTCCGGGGCCTCCTGGTAAGGGCAAGCTAGCCCGCGCCTGTGGAGAGCTGATGGCCTGTGCCCGCGGAGAGCTGGTGCAGCAAGATGACGCAACGAAGGAAGACAAGCAGACACAGAGGAAACACACAGTGAATGGGCACAGAAAGTAGACAGTGAGTGCAAGTAGAAAGGGGTGGGGGTGGGGGGGGATAAAGAAATAAAATAAAATAAAAATCTTTTTTAAAAACCCCAACAAACCATAGCTAAAAATTAACAAAGAAAAGGACACCTACCTCTTATGGAGATTTACTTTGGAGGATTTTTTCAAAAATTCAAAGAACAATTATTCCATGAATAGTTAATTTAGCTTCAAAATATAGAGACATTGTTAATTATAATTCATTTTATGAGATAAATGGTTTTGTTTTGACAATTTGATAAGAAAACATCTTAAAAAGAATTTATGTACTGAAGTCATTAAGGAGGAAACAGTACAGTATATTACAATAATTGTTCACTTTGAGCACATAAGTTCTCTTCAGATACATGGGTAGTATGACAAAAGAAAAGTTATTAACATAGAGGAGGAATTTTAGGACTCATCTGTTTTCTCTTTTTCCTTCTCTCTGCATCCTGTCCATGGCAATATCCTGTTGACTGCCCCACAATGCATCAAGAGTTGGTTCCCTTCTTTCTATCCCCACTGCTACTACCCTACTAAAAATCACCATCATCTCTCCCTTAGATTATTGCAGTCATCTCCTATTTTAATCTTTCTGTTTCCATTTTTTACCTCAACCCTTAACAATCAGTTTTTAATACAGTAGCTAGAAAGAGCATTTTATTGTCATTCCCTATCTTAAAACCTTGCCATGTTTCTCATCTAA
The DNA here is from genome assembly GCA_029593785.1 of Cabassous unicinctus. NCBI lineage: Eukaryota > Metazoa > Chordata > Mammalia > Cingulata > Chlamyphoridae > Cabassous > Cabassous unicinctus. The sequence continues at coordinate 37,393 of JAQZBX010010480.1, read as the reverse complement.
CTTAGAATAAAAATCCAAACTTCTTACTGTGGTCTTCAACTTAAATAATTTGGCCACTTCCTACCTTTCCAACTTTTCATTTATTATTATTCTCCACCCAGGTTTTCCTTGATTCCAGCTATATAGGCCTTCTATTGATCTTTCACATAAGTTTGTGTCCTCTTTACATGCTTAAAAAAGATGGAGAGGACCCTCACTTTTGCCTCCAGCTGTCTGAGCACTCAGGCCAGTCGGCAAAGACTGGGAAAGGTGTTTTCTGTTTTTCTTTGTTTTGTTTTCCTCCGACATTCAAGGAAATCTCTCTCATAATGCTATCTGGATACATACTTAAGGAATAGATACCTCAGTGGCTAAATTCTAGAGATAGCACATTAAAATAACAATATATCCAGGGTACAAAAAAAGATTATATACCAAGGAGCAAGATAAAACGTTAGAAACCATTGAGGAGGAAGGCCAGATCTTAGATATACCAGAAAAATACTTTTAAAAAATGGTCCTGAATAAACTCAAAGAGCTAAAAGAAAACACTAACAAAGTACTAAATGAAATCAGAAAAATGATAGATAAATACACAGAAAATATCAATAAAGAGTTAGAAATCATGAAAAGGAATCAGAGCCAAAGACCACAGAAACAAATAAATTCCTTGAGTTCCACATAGGATTGGAGCCAGCAGAAGAAAGAATCAGTTAATGTGAAAATAAGACAATTGAAATCATTCAGTCTGAGGAGCAGAAAGAAGAGAGAATGAAGAAAAGTTAACAGAGCCTGGGGAATTTGTGGGACACTATCAAGTGTAACAAAACATACATTATGGGAGTCTCAAGAGGAGAAGAGAGAAAAAAAGGGGCAGAGAGACTATTCAAAGAAATAATAGTATAAAACTTCTTAAATTTAATGAAAGCCATGAATATAACATCCAAAATGCCTCGCCAACTCCAAATAGTAAAAACTCAAATAGAGCTACACTGAGATATATTATAATTAATCTGTTGAATATCACAGTTAAAGGGAGAATTCTGAAAGCTGCAACAGAGAAGAAGTAAGGCATGGTGTTCAAGGGATCCTCAGTAAGATAAAGTACTGATTTCTCAGCAGAAACCATGGAGGCAAGAAGGCGATGGGTTGACATATTTAAACCACTGAAAGAAAAAAAAAATTGTCAAACAAGAATTCTATATCCAGAAAAACTGCCTTGTAAAAATGAGGGAGAGAATAAAACATTTCCAGATAAACTAAAGATGAGGAAGTTCATCACCACTACAGTGGACCTACAAGAAATGATAAATGGAGTTCCTTAGATTGGAAAAAAAGGACACCACACAATAGATTGAAGCTGAATGAAAAAATAAAGAGGTAAAGATAACAACATGAGTAAATATAAATTCCAGTACTTTGTATTTTTTAAAATTTGTAACTCCACTTTTTACTTCCTACAGGATGTAAAATGCAAATGCATAAAAATTAATGATAAATCAATGGTTTTGGACTCATAATGTATAAATATGTAATTTGTGGCAAAAACTACATAAAGGTGGGGAGACAAAGGGATATAGGAACCTAGTTTGTGAATGCTACTGAAGTTAAGTTGGCATCAAATCAAGAGACTGTTATAGATTTAGGATGTTAAATGAAAGCCCCCTGGTAACCACAAATAAAATATCCGTCAAATATGCTTAGGAGGAGAAAAGCAGATATTCTAAAGATCAACTAAATACAAAAATAAGTAGTAATGGAAAAATTGAGGGACAGAAAAGTTATAAGCTTATAGAAATCAAAGAGCAAAATAGCAGAAGTACAGACTATATTAACAGCAGTTACTTTAAATATAAATGGGTTAAATTCTCCAGTCAAAAGGCAGAGATAGGCAGAATGGATAAAAAAGCATGACCTATTTACTGTTTACAAGAGATTCACCTTAAATTCAAAGATACAAGTAGGTTGAAAGTAAAAGGATGGAAAAAATATTCCATGCAAACAGTAACCTAAAAAGAGGCAGTGTTTTAGTTTGCTAAAAGCTGCTGAAAGCAATATACCAGAAATAGTTTTACTTTCACAATGGAAGTTTATTGGCTTGAAAGTTTGCAGTTTTGAGGCTGAGAAAAGTGTCCAATTCAAAACATTGTCAGGCAGCACTCTCTCCCCGAAGATTGCCTATGGGCAATCCTGAACCCTTCTGTCACATGGGAAGGCATGTGGCAGTGTCTGCCTATCTCTGTGTTCCCCTTGGGACTCTGTTGCTTTCATTTCTGGCTGCTACATCTGTGGCTTTCTCTCTCAGCTTCTATGGGTTCCTCTCTGAGTTCCTGTGCCTCTCTCTGTATTCATCCCATTTATAAAGGACTCCATTAAAAGGATTAAGACCCACCCTGGGTCATACCTTACTAAAGTAATCTAATCAAAAGGTCCCACCTATAATAGGTTCACACCCATAGGAAGGGATAAGTTCTAAGGACATGATTTTCTGGAGTCCATCAAGCATCAAACCATCACTGGTGGCTGTACTTATATCAGATAAAATAGCTTTAAGTCAAAAACTGCTGAAAGGGACAAAGAAGGACACTATTAATAAAAGCATTAATTCATTAAGAAGATATAATGAGCTCCTGGTTGACCAAGATGGCAGTGTAAGACACTCCAGGGTTCCATTCCCCCACAGAATCTTTGAATACCTAGCACAAAGTGGCAAAGCCATCTTCCTAAGAGCTCTGGAAAAAACAGTTCAAGGGTTTCAGTAACTAGATGAGCACTTAATCAAGAACACACAACTTTTAAATGGTAGGATAAGCTTATGGCACCCATGCTAGCCCTCCCCCACTCTCTTCTGCACAGTGTGGAGCTGGCCCCTCGCCAAAAAGCCTGTATTACATTTTGGTTCCCTGGCCCTGTTCCAGAAGGAGCAGAATAACCTTATCCACATACTGGGGTGCCTTTATGTTGGTGCCATTCTGTCACGTGGCAACCTGAAGAACTGAACCAGGACACTTGTCTCTTGCTTGTTATCCCAGAACTTGCCCTGAACAAATGAGCAGCTTACAGTTAACATGGTATAAAAAGCAGTCAAATCAAAGTGGACTGGAGCAAGAGATTACCAGCTGCAAGTCATACAACAGAGACCCAGGAGGAGGGCAAAGTCTATTTCATATGGAGTAGACAGGGCAGATAGATCCCTGTAAATGGAGGAATTCCTAAGGCCACAAATGCATGCCCAGGGTAAGATGCATGTTCAGAAGAGATGGAGAGGATGCCACATTTCACCTTGGACTGATCTTGATAGAAGGACTAAACTTTGAAGGAGAGCACCAGTCGACACAGAGCCAATTTACAAAGATAGGTGTTTATTGCATTGATTTTTGTTTTTGTTAGCACCTGCGTACCAATATATGCTTTATGGGAATTCCAGAAGAAGAAGAGAGGGAAAGGGACAAAAGGAATATTCAAAGGAATAATGGCAGAAAATATCCCAAATTTAGTGAAAGACATGAATCCATACACTCAAGAATCCTGAAGAACCTCAAACATTATAAAGTCAAAGAGAACCATTCCCAGACACAATTATAATCAACTCTTGAATGACAAAGACAAGGAGAATTCTGAAAGCTGCAATATAAAAGCAAAGTATCACATATAAAGGAGCCCCTATGATATTAAGTGCAAATTTCTCATCAGAAACCATGGACGGGAAGAAGGCAGAAGGATGAAATATTTCAAGTGCTGAAATAAAATAATTGCCACCCAAGAATTTTATTTCCAGAGGGACTGTCTTTTAAAAATGAGGAAGAGGTTAAGATACCACTAGACCTGCCCTACAAGCAATGCTAAAGTGAGTTCTTCAGATTGAATGGAAAGGACATTGTACAGGAGATTGAAATGCCATACAGAAATAGTGATTTCCCTTAAAGGTAAACATATGGGTAATTATAAATGCCAGAATTGCAATTTTTGTTATCTCTTATATGTTCTAAATGCAAATACATAAACCACAAACTATGTTTTTTGACATACAGTCTATAAAGATATAATTACCAAGTACAACAAAAAGTTGGGATTGATGTTTATAGAAACATAGTTTCTGTATGCTACTGAAGTGAAGTTGGTATCAAATCAAATGAGACTGTTATAAATTTAAGATGTTAAAGTTAGCCCCATGATAACCACAAAGAGAATATCTGAAAAATATACACAGAAGGAAATGAGAATGTACTCAAAATGATTCACTACAAAATATCAAAGAAATATAAAAGTAGGCAATAATGAAAGAATTAAGAAACAAATAAGAGTATATAACTTAGAAAACCAGGTGGCAAAATGGCAGAAGTCCTATATAATGAGTAATTACTTTAAATGTAAATGGCTGCGAATAGTCTCACTGTCCTGATTTTGTGATAATCAGGGTAGGCTAAATATTTGCTATATTAGAAACCATGCATATGTCCCCAGACCTAGTTTTTCTCCCTAGGTCTGGTTTTCAGAATGCTAGTGATAAACTAAGCCTGATTTATTATATGACCATCCTGTATGGGAAATGACTGTAAATCTAGGTATCTATGGTCAACCTTAAGAGATATAGCAGGTGGTTCAAATGGTTGGGCGTCCGTCTCCCATATGGCAGGACCTGGGTTTGATCCCCAGGACCTCCCAGTAAAAATAAAAAAATGAAAAATATAGAAGGTGTGCGGGCTGCCAGGCCCAATGCGTGGGTGCGCCTCCAGGCCCTGCAAGTGGGTGCACCGTCAGGCCCCATGAGCGGGTGAGCCCCCCAGGTTCCATGCACGGGGGCGCCATTAGGCCCCATGAGCAGGTGCGCCCCCCCAGGCCCTGTGCGTGGGTGTGCCATCAGGCCCCGTGCACAGGTGCACTACCAGGTCCTGCGAGTGGGTGAGCCCCCAGGCCCCGTGTGTGGGTGTGCCCCCAGGCCCTGCAAGCGGGTGCGCCGTCAGGCCCCACAAGTGGGTGAGCCCCACGCGAGCCATGCAGCAAGATGATAACGTAACAGGAGAGTGACACAAGGGAGACCAAGATGAGACACACCAAAAAACCAGGAACTAACATGGCACAGGCGGTAGGGCGCCTCTCTCCCACGTCGGAGGTTCCAAGGATTGAATCCCAGTGAAGACAGGAGGAGAAGGGTGAGAAAAGAGGGCAGGAAACGGACACAGAGAGTTGCCCAGTGAATGGACACAAAAACAGCAAAAATGGGGCGGGGGAGGAATGGATAAAAGTAAATAAATAACTAAATAAATCCTTTAAAAAAGTATAGGGGAGTAAGATATGGACTATAGTTAGTAGTAATACTTTGACAATGCTGTTTCATAATTTGTTAACAAATGTTTCACAACAATGCAAAGTATTTGTGGTGGGGTGATGTGTGGGAGCCCTGTATGATATTATGCATGTTTGTTTTGTAAGTTCACAATGTTTACTGAACACTTATTGTTTATGTACGTTCATGTATGAATGATATACTTCAATAAATTGTTTTAAAAAATGTAAATGGGTTAAACTCTCTAGTCTAAAGGGGAGAGATTGGTAAACTGGATAAAAATAATGACTCAACATGTGCTTTTTACAAGAAACTCAGATAGGTTGAAAGTGAAAAGATGGAAGAAACTATTCCATGCAAATAGTAATCAAAAGAGTGGTGATGGCTCTACTACTATCAAGTGAAATAGACATTATGTCAAAAACTGTTACAAGAAACAAAGAAGGACACTATATACTGAAAAGGGGTCAGTTCAATGAGAACATATAACAATCATAAATATAAAATGTACATAAAAGCAAAGCCCCATAATACATGAAGCAAGTTTTGAGAGATTTGAGGATGAGAATTAATAGTTCTACATTAATAGTAGGAGACTTCAGTACACCACTTTCAATCAATAAGGTGTGTATAGACAGAAGATCAATAAGGAATTGGAAAATGTGAATACTGTAAACCAGCTAGACCTAACAAACATATATAAAACACTTCACCCATTGTAGGAGAATACACATTCTTCTCTGGTGCACATGGTTCATTCTCCAGGAAAAACCATATGATAGATTACAAAACAAGTCTCAATAAATTAACAAATGTTGAAAGCATATAGTGTGTCTTCTCTGACCCAAATCGACTAAAACTAGAAATGAATAAATGAATAACAGAGAATGAACTGGAAAACTCACAAATATGTGGAAATTAAGAAACCAAGAAGTTAAAGCAGACATTATAAAGGAAATTATGAAATATCTTGAAGAGAATGAAAATGAAAAACACAACATACCAAAATGTATTGGATGCAGGAAAGGCAATGCTGAGAGGGAAGTTTATAGGTTTAAATAATTACATTAAAAAATAAGAAAAATCTCAAGCCAGAGACCTAACTTCACACCCAGAGAATCTAGAAAAAGAAGAGAAAGTAAACCCAAAGTGAGCAGAAGGAAGGAAATAACAAAGATCAGAGCAGATATAAATTGAGTATTAAAAAAAAAACAACAACTATAGGGAGAATCAATGAAACCAAAATTCAGTTATTTAAAAAGATCAATAAAATCAACAAATGTCTAGCTATATATTTTTCTTTAAAAAATTTTTTTTAAATTATATAATTTTATAAATTTTTTAAATTATATAATTTATATTATATAATTTTTTAGATTATATAACTGTTATGTAAAAAATATAGGGGGTTCCCATATGCCCCAACCTCTCCCCCTCCCACACTTTCCTACATTAACAACATCCTTCATTAGTGTGGTACATTTGTTACAATTGATGCACACATATTGAAGCATTGCTACTAACCATGGACTATAGTTCACATTATAGTTTACACTCTGTCCCACACAATTTTGTAGGTTATGAAAAAATATATAATGGCCTGTACTAGTCAATGTCATTGTCTAGCTATATTGACAGAGAAAAAGATTGAGAGGACACAAATACCTAAAGTCGATTATAAAAGGGGGGACATTACTGTTGACCTTATAGAAATAAAGAGAAGGTATAATGATTTTACATATAAATGCACCTAACAATAGATCCCCAGGATATTCATAGCAAAATTTGATAGATTTGAAGGGAGAATAGGCAATTCTACATTAATAGTAGGAGCCCTCAACTGAAGTTCAATACATCACTTTCACTAATGAATAGAACATTTAGACAGAAGATCAGTAAAAATATGGAGGACTTGAGCAATACCATAAACCAACTAGACCTAATAGACATATATAGAACACTTCATCCAACAATAGCAGAATATACATTCTTCTTGAGTATGGATGGGTTATTCTCTAGGACAGACCATATGTTAGGTTACAAGTTTCAATAAACTTAAAATATTTAAAATTTAGAGAGTATCTTCTTTGACCACAATGCAATGAACTAAAAATAAGTGACAGAGATAGAAATGGAAAATTTACAAGTTTATGGAAATTAAACAATATACTATTAAGTAATGGATCAAAGAAGAAGTCACAAGGGAAATTAGGAAATAGCTTGAGGCAAATAAAAACAAAAATACAGTATACCAAAATCTATGGGATGCAGCAAAGACAGTGCTTAGAGGGAAATTCATAGCTCTAATTGCTTACATGGAAATAGAAGATCTCAAGTGAGTAACCTAAATTCACATCTGGAAGATCTAGTAAAAGAAGTGCAAACTAAATCCAGAGTAAGCAGAAGGAAGGAAATGTTAGAGCAGAGATGCACAAAGTAGAGAAAAGAAAAACAATAGACACAAGGAAATAAAGTTGGTTCTTTGAAAAGATCAGTAAAATTGACAAACACCCACCCTCTGTCTGTTGTTTCTCTGGACAACCCTGACTAATACAAAAATTCTCAGAAATCTAGTAATAGAAGGGAATCTCCTCAACATCATAATGGACATATATGAAAAACACACGGCTAACATCATACTCAACCATGACAGACTATACACTTCCCCCCTAAGATTAGGAACAAGACAAGGATGCCTGCTTTCACCACTGCTGTTCAACATTGTACTGGAAGTTCTAACCAAAGCATGTAGGCAAGATAAAGAAATAAAAGGCATCCAAATTTGAAAGGAAGAAGTAAAATTACCCCTACTCACAGATGACATGATTCTATATGTAGAAGATCCTGAAGAATCTCTAAGAAAGCTGCTGCTGCTCATAAAAGAAATCAGGTAAGTGGTGGGGTATAAGAGCAATACACAAACATCAGTGGTGATTCTATACAGCAGCAAAGAACAGTCAGAAAAAGAAATCAAGAAAGCAATTCCATTTACAATAGCAGTAAGAGAATTAAATATCTAGTAATAAATTTAAACAAGGATTGAAGAACTTATAAGTGGACAACTACAAGTATTACTGAGAGAAATTAAGGCAACCTAAATAAATATAAAGATATTCCATGCTCTTTCATTGGAAGATTTAATATCATTAAGATTTCAGTACTACCCAAAGTGATTTACAGATTTAATGAAATCCCAATCAAAATCACAACAGCCTTCTTTACATATAAATGGAAAAGCTAATCATCAAATTTATATGCAAGGGCAGGGACCCTGAATAGCCAAATCCATCTTGAAAAAGGAATAAAGTTGGAGGACTCATACCTCCCACCTTCAAAACTTATTACAAAGCTACAGTGATCAAAACAGTGTGGTATTGGCACAAGGATATACATATAGACCAAATGGAATAGAAATGAGAGCATAGAAAAAAAACTACACATCTATGGCCAGTTGATTTTTGACCAGGATGCCAAGTGCACTCAATGGGGAAAGAATAATCTCTTTAACAAGTGGTGCTGTGAAATCTGGATAGCCATATACAGAAGTGTGAAAGTGGACCCCAACTCAAAATGGATCAATGACTTAAATATAAGACCTAAATCTATAAATCTCTTAGAAGAAAACATAGGGAAATATCTTCAGCCTCTTGCAATGTACTCTTAGATTTTAACCCCAAAGCTTGAGAAACAGAAAATAAAATAGATGAATTGGACTTCATCAAAATTTGAAACATTTGTTCATCAAAGGACATTATCAAGAAAGTAAAAAAGACAATCTACAGGATGGGAGAAAATATTTGGAAACCATATACCTGAAAAGGGTTTAATAGCCAGAATATATAAAGAATTTCTACAACTCAGTAACAGAAGGACAATCAAATAAAAAATGGACATTTCCCATTGAGGATCTATAAATGGCCAATAAGCCTATGAAAAGTTGCTCAGCATCATTAACATTAGGGAAAAGCAAATCAAAACCACAATGAGATACCATTCCACACCCACCAGAATGGCTATTATTTAATAAAAAAAAATACCCAGAAAGTAGCAAGTGTGGCAAGGATGCAGAATAAAAGGAGCACTAGTACTTTGTTGGTGGGAATTTAAAATGGTGTAACACTGTGGAAAACAGTTGGGCAGTTCCTCAAAAAGTTAAATGTAGAACTACCATATGACCCAGCAATCCCACTTCTAGTCATATGCCTAAAATACTGCAACCAAATACTCAAACAGATATTTGTTCACGAGTGTTCATAGCAGCATTATTCACAATAGCCAAAAGGTGGCAGCAACCCAAATGTCCATCAGCAAATGAATGGATAAACAAAATGTGGTATATGCGTACAGTGGAATATTATTTAGCTGAACAACGGAATGAAGTTCTAATACATGGTACAAAATGGATGAACTTTGAAGATATGTTGAGTGAAGTAAATGAAATGTAATATTTTCTGAATACACTCATGAAATAACTACAATATGCAAATTCATAGAGACAGAAAGTATAGTATAGGCTACCATGTGCCGGGGCAAGGGGAAATGGCAAGTTAATGCATAATGGATGAGAATATTTCTGTTTGGGGGGATGGAAAAATTCTGGTAATAGGTGGTAGTGAGGGTAGTACATTATGAATGTGATTAATTCCACTGAATTGTATGCTTGGGAGTATTTGAGATGGGAAATTATATGTTGTATATATGTTTTCACAATTAGAAAAAAGAGACTAAAGACAGAATAACATTATTAGATTCCTGGACTGGATCTAATAATGGAGGAGAAAATGCCTGAAAAGACATTATTGAGACATGTGAAAAATTGGGACATGTGGTATCAATTTCCTCACTTGTAAAATTTAGCTGATGATTTCTAAGGAGTCTGAGCTTAGAAATTCTGTGGTTATCTAGATAAAAATTATGAAATTTTATGTTATCCTGGTTGCAAATAACTCAGGTATGCCTATATTGCTGGTGACTTTATATTTGTAGCCTTTCTAGTAGAAAGCAGCCTGGTATTACATAACAAAACTTATACATCTGTTCTTACTCTTTGATGAGATTATTCCATTTTGGGGTATATATTTCAAGTAAACCCAAATGGAAATTAAAACATGAGATCCTTTTCTTTTTTACAAAAAATATTTTCACAGGGCAATTTACAAAAGTCAACAAAACAAACTGTAGAAACAATTCAAATGTCCAATAATAGGTAAATATAAAGTAAATTACTTGAAGGCAGGGTCCTGATGTGTATCTAACACCTTATTCAATGTGGTGTTATAAATATGAATTGAATTGTATAAAGACTAAGAGAATTTAAGAGAAAGAGAAGAGCTTTTACTGAATATTCAACAATTACAAAGGATGGTGTTCTTTTCTTCCCTTTGTTTTCTGCTTTGCATCTCTCATTTTAAAACTGAGCTGTGCCTGCTATTAACTCCTGAACTCCATACTTTGCCCCCTTTACTGATACAAGTGAAAGGCTTAGACATATGAGATAGCAGCTATGATAAGTAAACTTCTCACTTGGAGAAGAAAAATCATAATGATTGTAAAGGAGTTAAAGCAAGAGTAGGGAAGCGGGTGTGGCTCAATGGATAGAGCTCCCGTTTACCATATGGGAGGCCCTGGGTTCCCTTCTCGGGGCCTCCTTGTGAGGGCAGGCCGGCCGGCCCGCGTGGCAGGGTAGGCTGATGCAGCAAGACCTCACAGCAGGAAGCGGGTGTGGCTCAATCGATAGAGCTCCTGTTTACCATATGGGAGGCCCCGGGTTCACTTCCCGGGGCCTCCTTGTGAGAGCAGGCAGGCCTGCGTGGCGCGGTGCCCTGATGCAGCAGGACCTCGCAGCAAGGGGGAGATAAGCAGACACGGAAAAAGACACTCAGCGAATGGACACAGCAAACACAAGCAGCAAGCGGGGGGATAAATAAATAAATAAATAAATCTTAAAAAAAAAAAAATAATAAAGCAAGAGTAACCATATGTCCACATTTTTTTTAGATTTATTTTATTTATTTATCTCCGCCTCCCCCCGCCCCCCGCCATTGTTTGCGCTCACTGTCTACTCTCTGTGTCTGCTCTTCTTTTCTTTTAGGAGGCACCAGGAACTGAACCTCGGACCTCCCATGTGAGAGGGAGACACCCAATCGCTTGAGCCACCTCCACTCCCTGCTTGTTGTGTCTCTCATTGTGTTTCCTCATTGTGTCTCCTCATTGAGTCTCCTCGTCGCATCAGCTCATTTCATCAGCTCACCATCTTGCTCATCTTCTTTAGGAGGCACTGGGAACCAAACCTGGGACCTCCCATGTAGTAAGCAGGCGCCCAACTGCTTGAGCTACATCCTCTTCCCCATATGTCTAAATGTTGCCGTGACAGTCTCAGTTTATGCCTAATGTCCCAGTGAAAATCTCAATAGCATCTCCTTTCATTCAAAGATATCCTCGTTTGGACAGTAGGTCATCCTTTAGCTGACTTTCTACTTACTTCAGTGGTATAGTTGAGAAACACTTTCTTGTTATTTCAATTCAGTTTAACAAACATTTATTTAACGCTCAATAGATGTAAGGTACTGGGTTAAGGATTTTGAGTTACAAAGACAAAATAAGATAAGGTCCCTACCACAAAGAACTTCACTTTGAGGAATACTTTTTCTTCTTTATTTTACTTTGGTAACTTACAACTTCATTTCATAGAGTCAGAAGTACATCTAGACCCAAGCTCCTGTCCTAGACCCATCCATTTAGAGGACCCCTTTCTGGCTTTCTGACCTGCTCTGGTTGCAATTTCCCACCTTCCCACAGGGTTCAAGGGAATGTTTCCATCTAAAAAGGTGGGGTTCATGGAATTTCTTGCCCAGACACTTTTGAGCCTACTTCCAGGACCTGTGTGGACCTCTTCCTTTGGGTACATGTACACCAGGCCCCTCACAGTACCGGATAAGCCCGGAATGGAAGGAAGAGGGGTCAGACAACAGACCAATGGCAGGAGTTGAGGCTAGGCTCCCTGCAACCTGCTACCTTCTGAAATTCAGGAATTCTAATTTTGTATTGGCCTTCAGGGTCCTCAAAGTAAGGGAGTAGAACATATATTAATAGTAGTTTATTAATTTATAGCTTTTAGGTATTTTAGATATGTGATATCTATGCCTCTATTTGCATTCTTGCCATGGACCCCACCAATATTAGGTCCACTGAGAGTAAAACCTAACATCTTTACCAAGACCTACAAGATACTACAAACTCTGTTCCTGCCTCCTACCCTGTTCTGCTTCAGCCACATCAGCCTCCTCACTGTTCCAGAGCACTCCAGGCACACTTATATCTCAGATCTTGCACTTGTTGCTCCCTTTTCTTGGTATGTTTCCCCTAGGTAGCCACATGGCTTCCCCCTCATGTCCTTTGGATCTTCCTCCCCTCCCGCTAAGTGATCATCAGTAAGGCTGATTAATATTCCCCTTTTCCTGCTTTATTTACTCCCTTTAACACATATCACTATCTAACATGTCTACATGTTTGTTTGTTTTTTTTAATCTTGTTTATGGTCTGTCTCCTTCACTAGAAGCTAAATGCCACAAGGATAGAATTTTTGTTTATTTTTTACTGTATATCCCCAGCACCTAGAATACCTATAAATATTCACATTTATAATACAAATAATATTTATTATTTTAACTACCCAATTTATAGGGATAGAAATGCAGACCAGTGAACTTTTCTGTGCATATAAACAACAACAGAAAAAGTTGGAACAATCTTGTCTCTAAGTATAAACAAGTGCTTTATACATAGCCATTCAGCTGCCAGTTTCCATGCCCTGAGTCCTTTACTCATAGTGAAACTAGAGAAAGAGCAGCAGCATTAGGAAAACAAGAAAAATGTTTGAAAAATATAAATAAGTTTGAGAGGATTACATTTCTTTTAAAAATCTTGAAATTTCTACTTTCCTTCAATAATGCAACTTTTATTAAGCAGTTCCTTAGTAGTTTATAATGTGCAATAGAGCAGGAGAAAATTCCTGATTTGTAATTATAATTATCAGTGTGACAATTGATTGGATGCTAAGTGATAACTTAATTAATGGATATTATGTTAAGGTTCTTTTGGCTCTTAAGTCTGTGAAATGGGAATGAAGAATATTTCACTAAGCAAATGTGAGATAGCAAATCAGGTTGGTTAAATTTTATTTATTGTGAAAATATTAAGCTCTTAGGATTCTGAAGAAAGGTCTTGCAGAGCCTTGCTAGAGGAGCTTATGAAATTCTTCAAATTTGCTACAATATCAAAAACAGATAAAAGTATAGGAGGGAGGGAAAAGAAAACATCTCAGATTTGAAGCTCCAGAATGTTTTATTTCAAAATGCTCAGAAGTAATAAAAACAAACTAGCTTTTCCCCCTAAATATTTTTCTTTAAAAACCCCACTAAAGCGTGACTTTTTCTTTAAAAAAATATTCTACTAGAGTTGATAGGTTTATGTCTAAGAATCTTAAATCTTTGCGCTGTCCATGTGCCAGTTGGGCCCTGAATCTCAATGGAGTTGCAACACTTATTCTCCAGTTCATTGAGCTCACCCAGGACAGCTAACAAAGAAATGATGATGGACAACAACCATTCCAAGGAACAGAGAGAGTCTACAAACTGCAAGCAAGATAGTCCCATCCATCTGTCCCATGGGATCTAAGCCGCCTCTTAATTAGAAGCAGAGTGGGCATCACCATCCCAGAATCCTCAGGATTGGAAAATGAAAGATGAACCAGAGTAGACTTACTGTTATTCTACAATAAGTCTATAGTAGAATATTGTTATTCTAGCAATGGAAGAACTTTTATCATTGATGTGGAGGCAGTGGCCACTGGAGGTTCTGAGGGGAGGGAGAGGGAAAAAATAGGTGTAATATGGGGGCCTTTTGGGGGCATTGGAATTATCCTGAATGATGTTGCAATGACAGATACAGGCCATTATTTATCTTGTCATAACTTACAAAATTGTGAAAGGAGAGAGTTTAAACTATAATGTAAACTATAATCCACACTTAGTGGAAGTGCTCCAATATGTGTTCATCAAATATAACAAATGTACCACACTAATGAAGAATGTTGTTAATGTGGGAAAGTGTGGGAGGGATAGGGAGTGGGGAATATGGGAATCCCGTACATTGTTTATGTATCATTTATGTAATCTAAGTATCTTTTTAAAAAAATAAAGAAATTAAAAAAATAATGATAATGGCTATCAGTAGCCATAAAGTTGTTAATTTTGTCATAATTGTTTTAAATAGTTGTAAAGAAATAAAGTTTGTTTAAATTTTAATAATATTTTAGATTTCATTTTTCAAAAGTTATCCATGTACCTACTTTAAGGAATCAAATAATTTCTAAGAGTAATTAGTTACAGCAGTAGTTCCCCTACCTTGCCCTTAATTTCCCTACTCTCTAGAAGTAGCCATTTCCAACTCCTTTACAATATTCTTTTGGTATTTCCCACCATATCTAAATAAAATGCTTATGTTGCTATGGCCCAGCCTTTCAGTTTTAAGCATTGTCTGCTTAATTTCCACTGTAGAGATTGAGAATTCAGCCATCTCCTGTCACTGTCACAACCTGTGCATGCACACACACATCTAACCCTCTTCCTTCCTAATATAGTTAAAATGTGATTGTGGTTAGAGTAATATTTAGTGTTTTAAAACCTGTAAGCATAGTAGGCATAGCTGCATGATGAAGTATGCTGTGATTACTTTTCTTTTCCCTGTAGCATTTTCTTTTCCCTATAGTTAAAAATTGTCATAGTTTTGATTTGGTTATCCTTTTAGGTTATCATGAATTCCACCCCAGACTGTCCCAGTTATATGTAATCTTCTTTCCATATGTTTAGACATCTGTATTCTATCATTTTTTTTTCTTGAAAACATCTCTCATAGTTTTCAGATCTTTTCCAATCTAGATGGTTGTTCTCAGGGTCTGCTTGCGTTTAACTGAAACTACTGAGATATTTCTAAGAAAGCTTGTTTATCCCCAACAGGGTATTTTGGCAGCTCTTACAGATACAGTTGTTTTTCTAATATATCATATGAGTAAATCATGAAAATGTCACTATTTATCATGAATTTATGTAGGGTTTCTTTATTATGCATTATAATTAAGGTATCTTTTATTCTAAAATTACTGAATATATTCTCATAGTTGATTGTTTTACATGGAATATTAGGAATTGCTGAAACAATCTTAACACATTTGTATTTTTTTTTTTTTTTTGTATTGTATTCTTTCTTTGTAGGCGCTCAAAATTAGAGAGATCTGTAATTGCCCACCTCTTTCTGGACCAGACCCTCGATTACTATTCAGACTCAGCATGAAGCATTTTCTTGAAGAATCAGAAAGAGAAGACCTAAATACTACTGTTAAGAAAGAGAAAAAGAATGTACTTCCCATTCAAAAACAGGAGCAAATACCATTAACATATATAGTTGAGAAAAGAACTGGCAGTTGAATTAAAATTTATGAGAGACAGGATATATGAAGAGTGCAGCAACCCTTACCATCTTTATGTTACTTTTGAAAAATGTTTGAAATGAAAAAAAAAAGGAATGAAATTCAAGGTCAAATCATGTATATTAACAGGTATTATCTAAATTCTTCTACTAAGTATTTATTTTTCATGAAATATTGATGTATTTTAATCCATTTGAAAATATCTTCAACGAGGAAAATGTCACAGAATAAATTTATATTATACATTTTATCCTGTCTCCTACTTGCTTTTGATTTGGAAGGCAGACTCCTAGTGAATGAGAAATCAGAACATGCAGTAATTGTTAATTGTAGGGAGGGTCCCAGCAGAGCTTAAAACCAGGTTTCAGAGTCTGGGTGATTGTGATGAACCAGAAAACTGGAATTAGTGTGCAGTGGAGTGGGATTGTGTGGAAAAGGAGCCCTTTGTGATAGAGAATCCCCTGATTCTTACCCATGGATGACGAGGGGAATAGGCTACCGACAGAAGCTTAAGAAGCTGTTTTCATAGGGAGGCACAGTAATGCTGTTTGTGGCCCAAGTCACAAAGTGAGAAACAAATGTGGGGAGAGGGACATTTCCATGCATCACAGTGTGGTTCTGGTGCAGTGAAGTCTTAACAGAAAGTCACATCATTTTGGCTCCTTGACAGTTTTTCAGTTTGGTAATCTCTGGAGTTCTCATGGGAAACAACCACCCTGTTCTCATTGAAGGTACCATCAGGAGAGGCAGGGCCAAGATGCTGCCCCCAAGTCAATCTCCCTGCACAGCAGACATAAACAAAGGAAGAAGGAAGAAGACAGGAGAAGAAGCACAGACACATCTGTAGTGTATTAGTCAGCCAAAGGGGTGCTGATGCAAAATACCAGAAATCTGTTGGCTTTTATAAAGGGTATTTATTTGGGGTAGGAGCTTACAGTTACTAGGCCATAAAGCCTAAGTTACTTCCCTCACCAAAGTCTGTTGCCACATGTTGGAGCAAGATGGCTGCCAATGTCTGTAAGGGATCAGGCTTCCTCTTAAGGCTCTGTGGACCCGGGCTCTTCCAATATCAGCTGTAGGCTGGGATACATCTTGTCTCTCTCCTGGGAGCTCGTTTCTCTCAGGGCTCATTTGCTCTGCTCTCTCTACAAGGCCAGCTGTAGACTATCAGGCTAATGGCTCATCTCTCTTCCCAGGGCCTTTGCCGTGTCTGATGGAGCCATCTCTCCTTCCTCATGTATCTGCTTCTCTGTGTGTTTACTTTTGGGGCTCCAGCATTCAAAACTCCAACTAACTCCTCTGCTCTGCTGTGTAGTTTTCTCTGAGTCCCCACCCACCAAAGGGGCGGGGATTGAACATCCTACTGACATGGCCCAATCAAAGCCTTATTCATTACTTAATCAAGTAAGAATGAAACCTCTGAATCCAATACAATATAATGTGCCCAGAGGAACAGACCAGTTTGCAAACATAATCCAATATCTATTTTTGGAATTCATAAACAATATCAAACTGCTACACCTAGGAATGCCCAGAAATGACAATCATATTATGTAATGTGGCAAAACATCAATAAAATGAGTTTTTATATAATATTATTTGTACTCTCAAACTGGCAAGGCCCCCGAGTGATGTTTCAGTTACATTCCTTAAGAGAGACATTTCTATTGAAACACATTATATTAAATAAATACTTTCTTAGAGAATTAAAGGGTAAGGGAACTATGTTTTATTGAGTTCCTACTATGAGCTGGGCCCTATATTTATCTCATTTATTCCACAACCTTATAAGGTAGGTTTTATTATTTTCATTTTGCAGTGAGAAATAGGCTTAGGGAGGTTAATATAACCAAGGTCTCCATTGTGGTTTGAAGCTGTATGTACCCCAGAAAAACATGTTCTTAATCTAATCCATTCCTGTGGATGTAAACCCATTATAAGGAGGATCCTTTGATGTTTCAGTTAAAGTGTGACCCACCTCGTTCAGGATGGGATATAATCCTATTATTGGAGTTCTTTATAAACAGAATGAATGCAGAGAGAGAGAGAGAAAGAAAGCCACAAAAAACAAGAAGCTGAAATCAAGAAACTTGGAAGAGAAGGGAAAGACCAGCAGGTGCCGCCATGTGTCTTGCCATGTAGCAGAAAAACCAAGGATTTCCAGCAGCCAGTCTTTGGGAAGAATGCATTGCCTTGATAATGCCTTGCTTTGGACATTTTCCTGGACGCTAACCATAAGTGAATACATTTCCACTGTTTAAGTAGAACCATCTCATGGTATTTGCTTTCAGCAGCCCAGGAATCTAAAACACGTTTTGGTACCATGAGAATGGGGTGTTGCTATTGCAATACCAAAAATGTGGAATTGGGTAATGGATAGAGGTTGGAAGAATTGTGAGGTGCCTGATAGAAAAGGCCTAGATTTCTTTGAAGAGATTGTTGGTAGAAATATGAATGCTGCAGGTACTTCCGATGAGGGCTTAGACAGAAATGCTGATTGTGTTACTGGAAATTAGAAGAAAGGCAATCCTTGTTTTAAACTGGCAGAGAACTTGGCAAAATTGAGTTCTGATGTTGAATGGAAGGAAGAATCTGAGAGCGATGAGCCTGGATGTTTAACTGAGGAGTTTTCCAAGCTAAACGTGGAAAGTGCAGCCTGGTTTCTCCTTGCAGCTTATAGTAAAATGTGAGAGGAAAGGGATAAGCTGAGAACTAACTTCCTGGGCACAAAGAAACCAGAAATTGATAGTTTGGAAAATTCTGAGCTTCTGAAAAGCAAGCCCCCAGAGAATAGTGCTCCATGTGAGGCTTTAAGCTGAGCATAGAACCAGTCAGCCATTTCAGTGCAAGTCAGGATTGGCAATGCAGTTATCCAGGAGGATCTGTAGAAAGTCCTACTGTCTGATGGTTTGGACCCCTGGATACTAAATGCAAAATCAAGAAGTTTTTGTGAGTTCTGTATGAATGGAACCACTGTATGAAAAGGGACAGAAAAGGGACAGACTGGAGGAAAAATCACTTCAAGGGCAGAATCATGGAAGCTAAGGTCTGGACTGAAGACATCTTCTCTGGCTAAGGGAGCCTGCCCACCCATGTGTGTGAAAAGGGTGAGTCTACCCTGGAACTTGGAGATAGCAGGCCTTCTACCCTTTTGTTCAGGAGAAATGCTGCCTCCCCAGTCTTCTCAGAGGTTGAAGCCTGTTGCCTGGGGATTGTGGAGAGTCTGGCTGCCACCCCACTTTTTTCAGAGGATGGAGGCGTCACCCCTGTGTTTGGGGAGGGCATGGTCGCTGTGCAAGCACTTGGAAGAGGTGGGTCTGCCGCTCCTTCAGGTCAGGTTGGGAGGACAAAACATCATCCTATAGATGACTCTCAGACTTTGAAAGCTAATTGGAGTATGTCCTGCAGGGTTTTGGAATTGTTTGGGACCCATGACCCCTATTTCCCTTCTAATTTCTCCCTATGAGAGTGGGAATGTTTATCCTATGTTTGCTCCTCCTTTGTAATTGGATGCAGATAACTTGTTTCCTAGGTTTTACAGGTCCACAGAGAGAGGGGAATTGTGCCCCAGGACAGATTAAACCTATAACTGATTTTGATGAGACTTTGTACTTAGCATTGTTACTGAAATGACTTAAGGCTTTTGGGATGTTATGATGGAATGTTGTCTTTTTTGGGGTCCAGAGGGTGGAGTGTGGTGATTTGAAGCTGTATGTAACCCAGAAAAACATGTCCTTAAATCTATTCCATTCCTGTGAGTGTAAACCCATTGTAAGTAGGATCTTTTGATGAGACTACTTAAGGTGTAACCCACCTCATTCAGGATGGGACTTAATCCTATTACTCGAGTCCTTTAAAAACAGAATGACTACAGAAAGAAAGAGAGAAAGCCACAGAAGCAAGAAGCTGAAAGCAACAAAACCCATAAGAGAAGGGAGAGACCAGCAGATGCCACCACGTGCCTTGCCTTGTGGCAGAGGAGCCAAGGATTGCCAGCAGTCTGACTTTTTAAAGAAAGCATGGCCTTGATGATGCCTTGATTTGGACATTTTCCTGGACTCCAATCATAAGCTAATAAATTCCCATTGTTCAAGCTAAGCCATTTCATGGTATTTGCTTTGATCAGCCTAGGAAACTAAGACAGATTCTTAGATTGAAAGAACAGAGCCAGATCTGTCTGACTACAAAGCTGTCCATTTTCCATTACTCTTTCTCTCTGGTTTCTAAAACTAAACTACCAAAAGATAAGGAACAAACTGTATTATCAATTGTTTAGATTCTTCATATTTGGCTTCATACAGGCAAAGATCTCATACCTATAAAATTGGGAGTCACTTATGTTGTCTGCAGGATGTTTTTCCAGGCCTTCTTCTCAGACGCTTTTATCAAAATTTACATGAAAAGACTGGTGGTGAGACAAGGTGGGATGTTGCGAGGGCCTGCGAGCTCTCATTTGGGATGTGTCCTGACACTGTTTAATTTCCTTAGATAAAATATATTTACCCTGGTCTGAAGAAGACAAGTTCAGAGCCTATTTATGTATTTCAGGGCTTACTATAGATTGATTGTAAGGTGTATTTCTTGATCTGCACTTAAGACAACACTTGAAGGGGTTCAGATGAACTGTTCTCCATATAGTCATTCTTTACACTCCTAGTAATTGGAGTTTTGTAAGAGGCACTCAATAACACGTAAAGACATTTGGAGAATGTCACCTAGAGGTAAACAGTAAAACACACCATTAGATTTCCTTGCAGATTTCCTCGCAAAATAGCAAAATAGAGACCCTAGTCTACTTTAATTCCATCTCATTGTCACATCAAATTATGTTGTTCAACCTCCCAGAAAACATATACAAGTTGACATGTCAGAAAGAGCAGAGGTAATACAGGGATAGTATCTTTAAATTGTGTATAGAAAAGGTTTGTTTTTAAAAGTCATGGAATCAGTAAAGTAAAAAAATGTTATATTTCAGCCCAGGGTTTTAGGAGAAATTAAATGGCAATTAGAATGTAATGTGTATACATATATTTAAAGTTTTCTGTGGCAATATGTATGTTCTGCATTTAGTTACATAACTTACTGTCAGTGCTTTCCATCTATCTGTCGGACTTAGATGATGTTGGCTGGTTAGCAAAGTTGTTAGGAGCATGGAGCTAATAAATCCAAGGCACAAATGCAATCTAATCTCTTTCAAAATGCAGAGATGTGTAAGAATATCCTCTAAAATTAAATTCATAGAGTGGGGACTATGTATATTTACTACTATATCCCTAATATCTAACAGTTTTTTAACACTTTGTAGGCATTCAATTAATGTTTTACTAACTTTGTACAGTCAACAGCAATCCTTTGGTCAAAGGAGGAAATTAAAAAGGCAGAAAACAATCATACTTTGTGAAATCTCTGCCTCTTGGTAGGTATGGGACCCTGGAAGTCAGTTAATCTCTCCACCTTATTACATATGATCAAGTGAAATGATGTATTTAGAGCACTTAATACAATATCTAGAGCTCCAAACATAATAAAAATAGCCACCATTTATTAAATGCATACTTTGTACCAAGCATTACCAAGCATTAATGTGCTAAGCATTTTTCAAGCATTATTGAACCTCACTGCAACTCCATATATGATAGCTGTTATATTATTCCCACATTGTAGATTAAGAAACTGAAGTTTAGAGGGGTAATGAAACTTGCACGAGGTTACATGGTGTATTCATTAAGATTGTTTTTCTTGCAAAAACAGGAAAACCAACTCAAACTCAATCAGCAAGGAGAATTTATTATCTTACCTAAAAGGAAAACCCCAAAGTAGTTTCAGGTGAAATTTAATCCAGAGGATCATGATATCATGACAGCAGTGGCTCTTTTTCTTGGATTTTCTCAACTCCAATTTAAACCCCTTCTTGAAAGACAACCAAGATGGCTGCTAGCATTTTCCAGGATTACTTGTTTTTTTACTTCACATCCAGGTGAGAAGAGTGAGTCGCCTTGCACCAATTGAAATAAAGCCCTTAGCACTCTAACCATACCATCTTAATAGCACCTAGGACAGGGACTGGGATTATTCTGATTGCTTTGGACCTATAAGGACGCAACACCTGTGCTAATGTCAACACCACCCAAACAGAATGGCTGCTGCTTGGTGAGAAGCTTGCAACCACAGGGTCTATTACAGTAAGTCAGTGGCAGAACAAGCAAAGAAACAAGATAATTTCTTGAAGATTCAGTTTGAAACAATATTTAATCTGAGCAAAAATAATGTAGCCTAAATTTTATGTTGACTTGATATTAAATTTGCATTTGAATAGTTGCCTTACTATTTAGAGGATATTTTTTAATCTGAGTTATATTATCAAAACCAATCTATTGAGATTGGTAGGACAAGTGGTATTATTTATTCATAGAGGAGAAAACTAAAGCTTGGAGGAATTAGGCAAATCACCCAAGTATGCATTTCAAGTAAATGACTGAACTGGAATTAGAACTAAAGGATTTATTGATTTGTAATCCAGTGTTCTTTCTGAAATACCAATTCTTTGGAGATGGAGGTATTACCTCTATTTCTAATCTGGAAGCCAAAGCTCAAATATATTAAGCAAATGTGTGCCCAGCACTGCTTTCCTTTTAATGGCAGAACTGAGATTCAAGCCCTCATCTTATGACTCTGAGGTCTATTTCAGTTGGCAAGTCTCATAAAGGAAGTGAGAATGAAAAGCACTCATTTCCCTTCAGCCCTCACTTGTGAACAGCAGATCCAATGCCCTCTTTTCCCATATTTAAAAGCACTGATTTTAATACTCTATGACGGGTGGTAAAAATATCCATTTTCAGCATATTCATACAGGTGAAGGATAAAATTCCTGTTGATCACCTCATAAATGTTTTTATTAGGGCCTGGGGAGTTCTTTAAGCTGTGGTAAGAAAGATCTCTCACTGCATTAATAGGAAAAAAACTCTATCGGTGTTCTACGGCTTATATACCTTGCTCCCTAACTTCCATCAGAAAACCAATAACCCTTAAAGTTAGGCAAGTAGCTCACAGTCATTTAATCTTCAAGGACTCCTTTTACATTGCCTGGCCCTGTGTTAAGGGAAGTTTACACCAAAAACTCCTCTCTGTCTTGAAGGTACAGAGTCCCTCAAGACCAGAGTCTATTGCTGCATTGAGTGTTTAGCAGTTGGTATGGCTGGGCATGGGGCATAAGTGAGAGTATGGTTCTGTTTCCACGCCTTAGATTTTCTATGATATCATCAAGGACCAGTCATGGCCTCCAATCATCATGTTATTTCTGGTGGTACCAAAATTCCAGTCAAATGAAATTCGTGGTTTTAATTAATCTAGGTGGCCTTATTATGTGAGAAAAAAATATAAAATTGTTAGTTAGGCTCTTTGAAGCATTTAGCATAACTGGTATATTACCAATACTCTTTACAGACTCCAAGGGGCCTAGTACCTCATTGGCAACACTGGTCTAAAATTAGATTTGCTTCCCCCACCCCAGAATTTAAAAGAGTGTAAAGTTATCATGTATTAATTTTGAGCAGTATATAAAAGTATAATTGTATTTTTGTAGGTTAGATATGATGGATGGTTTATTTAAAGATTTTGATGATAGAAATATATATTTTAAAGTAACTATTGTTTTTTGCACAGAAACAGGTTGATTTTAATTTTTCCCACAACTATTCTGCCCTGGTGTTATTGCAACCTTGAGAGAATCAAGAGCAACATCACTGGTCTTATTTCTACTTTGAGAAAATGAGATAATAACATTTACTCCGCCTCTTTCCCAGGGTTATTATGGGTTTTAAGTATAGTAACATATATATGCCTTGTACAACATCCAAAATGCCATACCCATGCTAATTCTTATATTCTACCATTGTCTTAGTCTGGTATATAAGATTATGAGTTGAGAGGTCATTTCCAAAAACAAGGCCATTTGCCTGATCTAATCACAACCCAGAATTGATAGTAATCTACCCTTACTCAAGTGCGAGAAAAAGGGACGCTGTTATAGTATGTTTTGGTTTGATTTATGAGTGTGTGTGTGTGTGTGTGTGTGTGTGTGTTATTATCTTATCCATGCAGATAGCATTATGGCCCTGGTCTGGAGAGACTTCCTGACTCCCATGAATTTCTATACCCTGATGCTTAAGTCTAGAAAAATAAGGCTAGCCTTTTCTTGAAATTGTCAGCCCATTCTCCAGATGATGGGCTGAGAGAATGGGAAGTAATATTTATTGAGCAAGGGCAAGATTTCACAGCCTCTCTGTCCTTTCAATCCTCATAGGAACCCCATGAGGTATGTTTTATTCTCATAATTAACAGATAAGGACATGGGGCTCAAGTCTTGTAACTTGTCCAAGGTCACACAGATAGTCCAGGAATTTAATTAGATCTGTGGCACTCAAAAGCGTTTACTGACTTAACATGTTTCCTCTCACACACAGAAAATGAAAGCAATTGGCAGGGCAACATGGAAAACATTTTTTTGGGGTCCTTCCTTTGTTCTAGCATGCAGGGCTTTTCTCTTGCTCCATTATCAATGAAACTTTCCATTATCTCATCTCTGAACACCAGCTCCCCTTACAGTTAGTCAATCAACTAACAGAAAGATGTTCATGAGAAAGGCCCAGACTCCTTCAGGAACATGGATGAGCACATGTAGCTCAAAATTCATGTCCAAGGATTGAAAGAACGAATCAATGCATGCAGGTATGAATAAATGCACATAAGCAAATGATAGGAGTTATTTAAATATTTGAGATAGTTTTGACCTTTACTTACTAACATAGCAAAAGAAAGGCCTCACCCATGCACCCAGGGATATTTCTGCATCACCTCATCCTAGTTCCCAGAGTTCTGTAAGTCTCAGCTCTACAATATACACTCCAGGGCAGAGCATAGAAAAATACCGCATATTCTGTATCCTTCAGTCACTCACTAATCCTGTTGTCTCCATTTTTCTTCACAGTACTTATCTCCATCTGAAATCATAGACTTATTTGACACTAACAGTTACACAAAATCATTAAGGCCACCAACTTGACTTGAGCTAATAATAATTAACTCACTTCTTTAAGGGAAAGTAGTTTAAAAAACAGTCGGGGAAGCGGATGTACCTCAAGTGGTTGAGCACCTGCTTCCCATGTATGAGGTCTCAGGTTCGATCCCCAGTACCTCCTAAAAACAAACAAACAAATAAAAAAACCAACTCTCATTGGGGAGTGGATGTAGCTCAGTGGTTGAGCACCTGCTTCCCATGTATGGGTCCTGGGTTCAATTGCTGGTACCTCCTAAAAAAATCCACACACCCACACACACAAATCACTTGACTTTCAGGTCAAAAGAGGTCAAAAGATCAGGGTTCCAATCCTCCCTTTCCAGCTGTGTAACAAGTCATTATACCTTTCAGAAGCTCAGTCCATACTCACCAGTATGTTGTGGAAAAGCTCTATTACTGTACCACCAGAGTGGACTGAAAGACCGCCATTGGCCTGGGAGCTCCTTGAGGGCAGGATCTATATCAGAATCATCTTTTTTATCCTCAATCCAAAGCACTGCTTGATTCATGTTTCTCAAGTCAAGATAAAGAATAGTCACAATTACCTTTTAAAGTTATTCAGGCAAATTCCTCACAATGTGAGTCTCAACAGTTCTATCAAACAGGCAAATTTTCTTTTTAGGTTTTCCCTAAAGGTTTGTCCCAGTTCAGTATTTCTAGTCAGACAGACCTGGATTTGAGACTGGATGACTCTGGGGAAGTTATTTTACTCTCCAAGGCTCAGTTTTCTTCTGCTGGAGATGAGTTGCTGCTTCATAGGATTGATGTGAAAACCAAATGGACTCTAAACGTTTTCTAGCATATAATAAGTCCTCATTAAGAGTTAGTGTAGGGATGGCTGCTAATGCCACACCACAGATCCCCTTTCCGTTTCCAGCAGTCTTCCCATCCTGAGACAGCTGCTTTTTTCTTCTCTTCTAAAAGATATTTCTCTGGCACCACAGGAGC
The DNA here is from genome assembly GCA_029593785.1 of Cabassous unicinctus. NCBI lineage: Eukaryota > Metazoa > Chordata > Mammalia > Cingulata > Chlamyphoridae > Cabassous > Cabassous unicinctus. Next base: position 11,617 of record JAQZBX010010480.1, on the reverse strand, counting down.
TCACTCAGTCACAAGCTGGAGCAACCCAGAAGTGCAGGGAGTTAACTCAACCAATGGGAGATCAGAGTCAGTGGATAAGTGCTTCAGCCTCCCCGTGCTTGTGGGATAATAATGGGTGCATTCCATGGTTTCTGAGAGGGTCCGGTAGGGGAATGAGCCCCAGTTGTCCATAGTTTTACCCACTCGTTAATACATACTGGCTTTTCACCCTTTCCTGTCTCACTTTCTCCACTCCCTCCCTTGTGTTTCCTATGATCACTTCCCAAATAAACTCCTCGCCCCCTAGTGCTTGTCTCAGGGTTTGCTTTTGGAGAAACTCAAACTATGACAGTTAGCTATCAAACTTATTATTATTATTGAATCTCCATAAAAATCCCATGTTACAGATAAACCAAAGTTCAGAGAGGTAAAGCAACTTGCCCATGGTTACACATTAAATAGTTGTAATTATTCATGCCTCTTGGGATTGTTTTGAGGAGGTAACGAGTCAACCATCAGTATATAAATGGTCTTTATAAACTGTAGTGTTGCTTATTGTCCTTTCATAGTGTAACTCCTCTGTATGATGGTGACAAGCTGATCCTCTGTGATGTTTAGAATTGCCATAAATGTACCCACATACAAAAGCTAATCTTTCCTTTTGGGGGGACCATACAATCAGCCCTCAGAGCAGTCTCGCAATTTGAACGTATTATCTGTGATTCATAGGGTCTGGATCTGGAATGACCCTCATAGCCACATGATTTAGTTTCCAAGCTGCTAAAACAAATACCGTAAAATGGCTTGGCTTAAGCAACAGGAATTTGTTAGCTCACAGGAGAAGGCATCTGCAAAGTGATTCTTTCTCTCTGAAGATTGTGGCATTCTGGGGCTTACTGCCAGTGATCCTTGGTACTTGGTTTTTCTATCAAATGTTAATGCACACGGCAGTGTCTTTTTCTTTCTTTTCTGGGTTCCATTGGCTTCCAGCTTCTGGCTGCTCCCTGTGGCTTCTCCTTCGATGTCCAATTTCCTTTACTTATAAGAATTTCAGCCAAATTAGATTAAGGCCCACCATCATTCAGTTTGGGTACACCTTATTTAATAACATCTTCAAATGGCTTGCTTATTTATTTATTTATTTGTTTTTTAGGAGGTTCCGGGAATTGAACTTGGAACCTTGTACATGGGAAACAGGCACTCAATCACTGAGCTATACACACCCCCCAGGGCCTATTTACAAATGGGCTCATACTCACAGGACCAGGGGTTGGGACCTGAACATGCTTTTGTGAGGGACATGATTCAATTCCCAACACCACCCATGCAAGTGTGTGGAAAAGTATGGAAATCATACTTCAGGCATAAAGTGGCATTTACATACACACAACAGCTCATCCAGGAGCAGGAAAAGTTTATTTACCAGTCAGAACAGCTTGTAGAGTAACACCCGGTGTCCTCATCCAGAACACAGAAATCTGGTAGAGCTGAAAGTGAAGGAAACACAGCCTGGGAAGACAAACCAGTTTTGGTGAAACATGCTCAGCAGTGCTCTGAATTTACTCAGTGGAGAGCATTTAGGTCGTGTTGTTCTGGAGGTGAGGTTTTTGGGACTCAGTAAGATTAACAAGAGTAATAATAATAGCTGCCATTCATTATTGAGACCTCTGAGAAGCCAAGTCCTGAAAACACTTGACATGCAGTAGCTGATTTGATTTCTACAATTCTGTAAGGTGGATATGATTGTCCTGTTTTATATATGAATCAGTAAATCAGAGCCCAGAGAACCTAAAGGACTTTACCCAGACCTCACAGTTTGGAATACTTTGCTCTTCCAAGCTCAAGGGCCCCAGATTTAGCACCATTTTGAGGTGTTAGGTGTTGGTAGGTTGGCTCTTTCGCTGGTTGATTGGTTTTTAATGCCTGAAAATACAGTATAATATGGGGAAGTGTCTTTAGAATCAGATAGACCTTAATCAAATTACTTCATCTTCCTGGGACTACTTCCTCTCCTACTGTGGTAGATTGAATGAATCATGTTCCTCACAAAGACATGGTCAAGTCCTAACCCGGGTCCTGTGGTGTGGACTCATTTGTTAATATGTTTGTGACTGTTAATTCCATGTGTCAACTCCAATGTGTCAACTTGGCTTCCTATTGTTTGGTCAAGCAAGTACTGGCCTGACTGTTACTGTGAGGGTATTTCATAGATAGATTGTTTCATAGATAAATTGTTAGTTATTTGATTGCATCTATGGCTGATTGCATCTACAATCAACAAAAGAGAGGGGCAAATATAATGAGGACAGGAAAGGACCACTTCTCAGAGAAGATGGTATGGTGAAGAGAGATGAAACAGAAAGACAATGTTACTCCTATTCAGGACTGTCGCTAATTGTCACACAAGTTGTTCACTGCACGCCTCCTTGCAACGTCTTGTTGCATAAATCCACGCTATACTGTGAATGCCATCCTGTGGATTTATGCAACAAGACAACTCTGCCTATTGTGCCTTTATGTTTTCTGTCAAGGGGCATGATCATCAAGGTAGAACATAATTAAGGGTGAACTGAAGTTTGGGATTGGAGAAGAGATGGTCAGAGAGAAACGGGCTACTTGTATTGCTTATAATAATAATAGATAAAAGTGATATTTAACACTTAAGGAGTAAAATATGTAAGGGACTCTCCTAAGTACTTTGAGTATTATCCCATCTTACCCCCACTATAACACTGTTGTTGCCCAGCCCACAGCCATTCTTTCTTCTTGCTTTCCAAAGCAAATCTTTGTCTGGTTTAGATGGCAGTGCACCCTGCTCCAGAGGATGAATCCTGGTTGAGGATAAATCCTGGTTGTCTAAGTGAATCCTATTTCCATAAACTAGAGATTAGTCTAGGAGCAGGTTTGTGACCAGATCTGGCCAATGAGAAATAAGAAAATGCAAATATTTCCCAGGGATGATAAGAAAAGCTATGGAAAAAGCTTTTGTTTTTGTTTTTAACCCATGTCTTCTATCCTTACTTTGCAAGTATAATGTTAAGATAGGATGCTTGGAGCTGGTGTAGTCATCTAAGGTCCAGAGGGATTACATTCCAGGGAGAATATGCTGGCCCAACCAAGAAAGAAGAGCTCTCAACAGTGGGCAGCTTTGCTAGGTATGGAGCACTCAATCATGGAAACGTGTAGGCAAAGGCACGATGAGCATTGTTGGAGAGGAGATTCAGGCTCTAATTAGGCAGAATTGAGGAAAATGGACTGGGAATGAGAGTCAAATGTTCCCTAATTGTGTTGTGTCCTGGAATAGAACCAAATAGATCCAAAGCATAGGTGGAAAAAAAAATTTCAACCTTGGCTAACCAAGTTTTCACTCTGAGCTCAGGGAATGGGTTCAATGGCCCCTCCCCTGGACTGCAGGGTATGCTGGTGTGGTGAATGGGAAAGGTCAGGTCTGGGTCAGCATCTGAGTCTTAGCTCTGCCAATGCCTAGCTGAGAACCTCAGCTTCCTCCTGTGTTGAAGGGGGAGAGAGGCTTCAGTGTACTTCACAGGGCCATGGTGAGGACTAAATGAGATGATCTTGCACTTCTGCAGGCATTTATTGAGGACCTACTATGTGCCTAGCTTTCTGCTGAGTCCTGGTGTCTGTATAAGCTGTAAAAAGCATCCCAAATTTAGAATGTTGAGTGTTACTTATTTTTTTAAATTGTCCAATTCCTCTCTCCCTCCAACCCCTCTAAGGGAACAAAAAAGGACCCCATCCATCTATTTTGAAATAAATTGAGCTCTTGTCTAGGAACATAGAGGAAATGGCTCCAACAGACAGAGTTTCCACCAAGACAAATCCCCCAATGGCCTCTCCCTGCCACTGCTCAATACTGGTGTTTGCTATAAATCAGAGCACTTCTTTATCAAGTGCTTCCAAAGCACTTGGGACTGATTTAGCTCTAGAGAGAGATTAATCACAAATGCTCCTTTAGAAAGAGTGATGGGTATGAATAAGAAGGTTCACTGGAGATCATTCTGATTCACCTTGATTGCTATAGATAGCTGGAGTTTGCAGAACTAGGGTTCTAGGTTGTAAAATATTTCTCAGTTTGAGGAAAGGCAGTACATCCAGGAATAGATATCTTTACCCCAAACCCTGGCCTAGAGGGAACAGTGAAGAAACTAATGTTTTTTAAAACACCTACTCTGTGAATATTCTTGCTGTCCTGATTTTGTGATAATCAAGGTAGGCTAAACATTTGCTATATTAGAAACCATGCATGTGTCCCCAGACCTAGGTTTTCTCCCTAGGTCTGGTTTTTAGAATGCTGGTGATAAACTAAGCCTGATTTATTATATGACCATCTTGTATGGGAAACAACTGTAACTTTGGGTATCTTTGGTCAACCTTAAGAGGTATAGCGGGGGGATAGATGTGGCCTGGGTGGTTGGGCATCTGTCTCCCATATGGAGGGGCCTGGGTTCGATCCCCGGGACCTCCTAGTAAAAATTTAAAAAAAGAGAAAAATATAGAAGGTGTGTGGGCCACTAGGCCCTATGTGTGGGTGAGCCGCCAGGCCCCATGCGCGGGTGCACCTCCAGGTCCCGCGAGCAGGTGAGCTATTAGGTCCCATCTGTGGGTGAGCCACCAGGCCTCACAAGACACGCAACAAGATGATGATGTAACAGGAGAGTGACACAAGGGAGACCCAAGACGAGACGCACCGAAAACCCAGGAACTAATGTGGCGCAGGTGGTAGGACGCCTCTCTCCCACACTGGAGTTTCTGAGGATCGAATCCCACTGAAGACAGGAGGAGAAGGATGAGAAGAGAGGACAGGGAACGGACACAGAGAGTTGCCCAGTGAATGGACACAGAAACAGCAAAAATACGGGGCGGGGGGGCGTAAAAATGGATAAAAGTAAATAAATAAATCCTTAAAAAATGTATAGAGGAGGAAGATACAGACTATAGTTAGTAGCAATGTTTAGACCATGCTTTTTCATGATTTGTTAACAAATGTTTCACAACAATGCAGTGTTTGGGTGGGGGGGGGTGGTGATGTGTGGGAGCCCTGTATGATGTTATGCATGTTTGTTTTGTAAGTTCACAATGTTTACTGAACATTTACAGTTTATGTATGTTCATGTAGGAATGATATACTTCAATAAATTGTTTTTTTAAAAAAAAACACCTACTATGTGTGCCTGGCACAATACTTACATTATCTCATTTAATCCCCACAACAACTGCATGAGATAGGTCTGGTTATCTTTAATTTACAGATAAGAAAATTGAGGTTCACAGCAGTGAAATGACTTGCACAATGTTATCCAATGACCAAGTGGCAAAGATGAGACTGAAATGCAGGACTGTGTGGCTCCAAAATTTTACCGTAGAGCCTCTTGGAACCTTGACTATAGATCCCTGGCAGCTGAGATCATTGCAGACATCAAGAAATAAATGGAAGTGGCTTGCTCCAATTTTTGGCCCCAAATAATGCCCCAAACAATCCTTCAAGACTCAACATCTCAAACATCTCACTTAAGGAAAAAAATGAGATAGAAGATGACTTAATGAATGAAAGTCCCCTCCTCACCTCCGGGCAGAATGAGTTTCTGCTTCCCCTCTGCTCATGCTGCCAGGGGGGCACCATTCAGCTCACCCTTCGAGAGAATCCGCAGTGGGGAGTATGGTTGTCCAATGCTCTAGCCACCACACCTTCACATCCACTGCGGCACTTAACTTGGACTGTCCCCAGCCTGTCACTGAGTATAGCTGGGCCATTTCTGCCTGACATGGGACTCATCTAATGAACAATCTTTGCTTGGTGACTCCCCATTGGCCTGGATGAGAGTTTCTTAGAACTCTCAGTCAGAAGCTCTTCCTCCTCAATCTTCCTTCAGCTTCTCTTTCTCTTTCCACAGGGGTCAGATCTGCATTGGGGTCTGTGGGCTCTCCCTGCCTATTCCTGCTCCCTCCCCCTTTATCATCCACAGGAGTTTCTCCAATAAATCTCTTACACATTTAATCCCATTTTAGTGTCTACCTTTTGGAGGACTCTAATTAACTGACATAATGATTCTATTCCCAAACCCAAAACTGGTCTAACAAAGAAAAGAATTCTGATAAGCAATTGTTTTTATGAAAAAAATTAAGAAAATAAAATCTAAATCATAGGAGAAAAATTTAGTATAACCACTTTGGAGAGCAATATGACAGCAACTAATAAAGCTGAGAAACACTCTACAGCCACCAACGGCATGCCTAGGTATATTAAGCATGCATCCTAAGGAAACTTTGGCACATGTGCCAGGAAAACATGTTCAAGAATGTCCACTGCAGCATTGTTTGAAATAGCAAATGCTTGGTAACAATCTGTGTATCTGTCACCAGGAAAACAGAGAAATACTGTGATGTCTGCTTGCAATGGAATAGTATAGGACAGTGAATTAGAAATATAAGCATCAACATGATATGTCTCAAAGCATAATGTTGAGCAAAAACAAAAAAGTTGCAGAGCAATACAAACAGTATATAATATTTACATAAAGTTTTAAAACATGTAAAACAATGCAATATATCTCTTTTAGATACATATGTAATAAAAGTATAAAAACACATTAGGGAATGATGAAACACCAAATTCAGGAAAGAGATTAGTGCTAGGCAGAAAGAAAGGGGAGAATGCAATCAGGTTTTGTATTTTAAGCTGGGTGGTTGGTATACGGGTGTTCATTGTACCCATGCTTTTTATACACCGAAAGTAGTTCATAAAAAAATTAAAGCATATTAAATCATACCCAACAAATTGCCTCTTTCGAAAAATAACAAAATGATTTGAAATTCGCTCTGTTCTGGAAAATCTCGGATATACGTTGCCACATGCCAGCAGTTGAGTCTTAGTCTATTGTGGCTTTTACTGCACTGAGTAGCAATTACTTATTTTTATGCCTGTTCCTACCCTTTTTCTCTCCCTGACCCTCACTGGACCATGAGCTCTTAAAAAGAAGACTGTCATCTCCTTATTCCTGAATCCCCAGTGGCTACGACAGTAGCAGAGGAACAATATGTGTTTATTATGTTTTTAATAATCAGGAGATGAGAAAACTGGGGCCTGGGAAGAGAGAAGGCAGGTAGAGCAGATGGCAGAACATAAGTAACTATTTTTTCAATATAGCCAGAAAGGCAGAGGGTCTGCCTTTGTTTGAGCACAGCTAGACATGGGTGATAAGTCTGCAGTCGGGGGACTGCGGGGCCAGGTCAGAGGGTCTGATGTATCTTTGTTCCTACTACTGTGCCAGCCACTTTGTTTTAAGCCTCATATATTTTAGTTTTGATCTTCACAACAACTTTGCGGGTTGGGCATGACCACTTCTTTTTACAGAAAAGGAAACTAAGGCTTGGCAATGTGAAGAACGGCTGGAGCCACCAAGCTGCTAATTAAGCAGAGCCAGGTTCACACCAAAGTCTCTCTGGTCCCAGTTGCAGAGCACTGCCTTCAGGTATGGAATCTGTTTTATACAAGGCAAGCAATGAGGCTGCAATGTGGCTACTCCTTGACTTATTTATGCATTCATTTATTCAACACCTACTACAAACAGGCACTAGTGCACAAGGCACTAGGATACAGTGGTAAATAGCACAGGCTCAGACCCACACTCAAGGAGGTCCCCACCTACAAGGAGGTCCCCACCTACAAGGTGGTCAGATGCATAAACAGGGTTGCCAGTGCAGCATGGTGAGTTCTGTGATGGGGGAAGTTCAAGGAAAGTAGCATATCACCTGCTCTGGGGTATCAAGGCCTCTTGGAAAAATTGACCTCCAGATAAGACTCAAGGAAGAGCCAGGTGGGAAGAAGAGAGGAGGAAGAGAGAGGAAGGGAGAGCAAGGAAGAGGGATTCCTCCTTTAGGAAAGAACAGGAAATATGAGGACAGGATTTCAAGTGATAACCCCAATGACATCATCCCTGAATATCCCTTTTGTCTGCCTTCCAGGCTCAGAATTCTATGCTTTGGGACCTCCCCTGGGCACTCATGTTGCCTCTACTCAGAATTGCCAAAGACATCTGTGTTAGTCCACATCTTCTGAGAAAGCAGAAACCAAGGCAGGATTAATTAAACATGCAAGAAATCTGGTAGGGGAGATGCTGATGAAAGAAAACCAAGTCCACATGTGCTATATAGGTTTTGTGCTTTATAAGGTGACTTCACATATATTACTTCCTTCAATTCTCACAACCTTGTGATGTTGGCATTATTATCTCATCTGAAGATGGAGGGAAATAACTCAGAGAGGTTAAATAGCTTGCCCAAGGCCACACAGCTAGTAAAAGGCAGAGTCCAGACTTGAACACAAATCTAAAGAGTAGAATTATTACCCATCTTTCTCATTTTACTCATGCTTATAATTTCATTCTGCATTGTATTTTCCACATTTTCTTCTCCTATTTGGAATGTGAGAACCTCAAGGCTAGAGGACATGACTCCAATTTATTTTAGTTCCTCCCAAACACCCTATGCACACAGTAGGTGTTGTCTAAATGCTGTTTGAGTAAACGTCAACATCCTTGAGATGCAGTCATCTCACACGTCAAACCCCAGAAAAACTGGGTGTGTACTGGTTTACTGATGCCTATGCATACACATGGTATAGCTGGAGTGACACTGTTAAGGAGACCTGTCTGGTTCACACACACACAAAGCGATCCAGCCTGACCCTGCCCAGCAATTGTGGCTTTGTTGGCCAGAAAACTGTGCTTCCTCGTTTCTGTACCATGCTCCTCCTTCCGTTTTCCCCTTCCCATCCTCCACAGCCCAGGTCCTTTCTCTCCTGTCATTTAATGTTCTGATCTTCCTTGACTCCCCAGGCTGGAGCAGGATCCATTTGCTTGCAGCTGTGAGTTCACCTTTCCCTCATCCAAACTTTCCTGTCCCTTCCTAGCTTTGGGGCTTTCACCCACAATCTCCAAGACCCAGCTCTGCAGAGAGTCCCAGTGGGCAGCCCCACAACCTGCTCTGTCTCTGCTACCTGGGCACTACAGAGCTATATGGCAAGGACATGTATAGTTTCATATTTCTGTGAACCGGAGATTTAGAAAGGTGGGTCCACGTGGCCACACAGATCTGTGCCTGCTGGGCCAAGTGCAGAGACACAGACATGCATTTGTACCTATGGGTGCAGACACAGAATCCACATGCAAACATATTCACATGTTGCATGTAGGATGTGTTCAGAGACCCAGGTGTGCACGTGACCTCCTGCATATAAGACTCAGCATGTGGGTGCACATGACCATTGGTATGTTGGGATACCAGTGTATAAGCACAATATCACATGCCCTGTGCATGAAGACACACACACCCATTCAAGGGCGAGGAAGGCAGCCGTATCGTCCATCTTCCAATGTGTCACAGCTCATGGCCTTTTCAAATCACAGATTCCCACCTTCTCCTCGGGGCTAGTTGTGCCTTTGTCTCACTGTCAAGTTAAAGCAGGGGTTCTTAACAAGGGGTCAATGAGCTTGAATTTAAATTAAAAAAACATTATTCTTGTGGGGACGTGTTGGTGCAGGTGTGATATATTTATTAAGTAATACACAGTATAGTGTAGACTTAGTAAGGGGTCTGTGTTTTTCACCCCTGAGTTAAAGGGAATTCATACAGGGCACTGGTCTTCTCTGTAAAAATCTAAAGCAATGGCTTCCCATAGTCTGATCAATGGCCCCATTTATGATTTTCATGCATCATTGATTCCACCCTTGAAAGATTTTATCCAACATAAATCCTGTGTTCATTAAGAAATAGTCTGTGTTATACCATTTTTACAAGGCTTTTTGAAGTTTTAAGTCTAGCCTGGATGTACCCCCAACCTCCAAAAAATTGCCACTGGCTGAGATACCTTGGTATCAAGAGAATCCAGGTTAGAGACCCTTGGCATATGGAAGACAATTTAGTTAAGGTACCTCCTCTGATTGACGTGGGTCCGATCCTGGGCCTGCCAGTTGCCCCATATGTGTCCTTCGGCAAGTAGCACTACCCTCCCTAGGCTGTTTGTTTGCTTGCAGGGTAAGATGGAAACACGAGTGCCCATAACTGCAGCATCGAGGGAAAAGGGAATACCAGGGGGATTGCTGATGCCCCACAGCTCTGCAGAGTGATTTGTCATTGTCAGAAACCTGATACAGCGGGCAGGAGTCCATGACATCAGTTTCGTAAATTGCGAACTGTATGTCAAAGTTCTATTTGTCCTGAGGCAGGGTGGAAATCAGCACATTTCTCATCAAGATGGAAAATAAAAACAAAGAAACACCAAGAGCCCTTTGGAATGACTCAGCCCCAGTGAGCCTTCAGTTCCTCCACTGGGGTTCTGTGGGAGCTTCACCCTGACACTTGCCTGTTTCCAAGTCCCTTGAAACACACCGCTCTGAGTCTTTCTTGGCTATTTGACTGGGGTGGGTGGTGGTTTCTTCCTTGGTTACCGTGATTATGTGAAAGCAACTTCAGAACAATTTCCCGCTTGTTTCTCCTTGGCAATCCCTGCCAAATTCGGACGTTCCACAGCTTCCATCTCTCATGGATCTCCATCTTTGCTCTCTCCTTTCTCTCCCATCCCTGCCTTTTCCTTACTTAGACTTGTTTCAAGAGACTGAACTCAAGTGTCAACCACATTAAGAGAAACCACTGGGCTCTTGAGAAGTGGTCTTCAAACATTTTTTATTGGTTTTCATCATCTACCAGCAAAGAAAATTTTAAGCACCCAATGCTAATGACACATATTTCTTTATTTAAAAGTACACATTGTATTTCTTTACTAATATTTTAAATATGAAACTTACACAGAATGGAGATTTTTTTTTAATGGTGACTTTTTAAGCATGAGATAAAATAAACAATATTTAAAAATTATTTTGTCACATGTATTATTGGGACAAAAAATTTTGTTCACACAAAATTATTATGTTTCTGATGGCCCTGGCTGAACACTTTCTGAAACAGTTACTCAGAGGTCTAGTCCAAAGTTCAATTTATTTCAGAGCTTGAATTTAATCATTGTCATAGCTGTGAGAGATGACCAAAAGCTAGTTTCATCACAGAAAAGGCCAGCAAATTAGGAACCCTTGTCTTTTTTGAAAGACAATTGCGTATCTCTTTATTTTAGACAACTCTTTTAAGCATCTGGCCTGGAATAGCCAATGAACCTCTATCAGAGAATTTTCATCATCTTTCCCCAACTCTGGTATTTCAGATAATATAATCTGTAAATCTACTTAGCAGTGCACTTATCGACGCAGTAAACCATGATATGCTAAAAGCCAAAATTGAGTGAGGATTCCACGGTTAATACTTCTGCATTGTGGGATGCTTACACTTTCCTCAGGATTCCTTACAGAGAGTAGGTAACAAATAGGCTGGGTAAGGGCCTCAGTGTCCATTTATTTATTTATTTATTTATTTTAAAGATTTATTTATTTTATTTTATTTATCCCCCCCTTGCTGCTTGTGCTGCTGTGTCCATTCGCTGCGTGTCTTCTCTGTGTCTGCTTATCTCCCCCTTGCTGTGAGGTCTTGCCGCATCAGCCCACGGCGCCGCGCGAGCCGGCCTGCCCTCACAAGGAGGCCTCGGGACGCGAACCCGGGCCTCCCATATGGT
>JAQZBX010010479.1:26019-44350 GCA_029593785.1 Cabassous unicinctus | reverse complement strand
CAGACACTGATGTCCTTGAGCTGGACTTGCAGACACTGATGTCCTTGAGCTGGACTTACAGACACTGATGTCCTTGAGCTGGCCTTGCAGACACTGATGTCCTTGAGCTGGACTTGCAGACACTGATGTCCTTGAGCTGGACTTACAGACACTGATGTCCTTGAGCTGGACTTACAGACACTGATGTCCTTGAGCTGGACTTACAGACACTGCTTTCTGTCTTTTACTGCTGTTGAGAAGATACGTCCTAAACACTGGCATTCATAAATCCACTTTTGCTTTTTTATTTTCAGAAGTAAAACTAACTGCATGTAAACATTTACTTCTCACCAGGTTTTCCTTATTTCAACTGCAATGGTATACTCTTGAATTAAGGGTATAACTATATATATACATATATATATATATATTACATTATATTTATTTTACTTTTATGGCACTAAGTATTTTCTTGGTGAAAAGTTATAGATTACTGTAAAAGAAATTTCCATGAGTAGCTGTATAGAGAATTCTTAAATCGTAGGAACTGTCATAGCAGGTCTATTTCTAGTGTATATAGGGATGTTATGTGTGCAAATACATCATCTAGAACGCACAGGATCGAAAGCGCGAAACTAAACACAGATCTTAACTCAACAAAACAAGAGTGAAGTTATGCCAAAACAAGTTTGCTCTTCATGTTTCCCATGCAGCAACATTTAAAGGAGGATCTTTTCTGAAAGTGTGCATGAGTCAGAAGCAGAGAATGAATAATACTGTGCGTTGGACTTTATGAATGTTTTATAGCTGAAGGGTCATCCTATAGTTTTTTCAGTAAGGTGGCGAGCTACCACTTCATCCTCAGATTCCTAACTGGCTTCTTGGGAAAGACTTGAAGGTGATTTGAACAACTGAGTTCCTGGTGTCCTCTGAATTTTGAACTGTGTCTTCTTAAATTGTTTTAACTTAGTGAACAATACTTAAACCTCGTTTTCCCTGGGTGGAAGTGACTCGTGGGGGCTGAGGATTTCAATAACCTTAGAATAGGTCAACAGCATTCTTTAGCAAGTAGAAAATGAGGTTAGGTTGACTCATTCAAAGTCAGAAGACACATGATAAGTATAGTCAATGATTTTGTTGACATTTCAAAGGTTTTGTGGATTATAAAAATCTATCATGATGAAAAGGTCAATGAAAAATATTCATGAGGGACACACTTTATTTCTTAAATTTGTACATTCCAATGGGATTTGGACATCTCTAAATTTTATTCTTATGTGTCCCTTATTCCCATTCTTAGGTTTCCCTACTGAGTATAACGTTTTTTGGCTCGATGTTTTGAATGATTCAAATAATTAAAGAAAAAGCCCACTTTGAGGTTCCATGTTTTAACCTGGTAGGGCTATTTTTGTTTGTTTGGTTGGTTGTTTTTTGGGGGGTTTTGTTGAGGTACTGGAGCCAGGGATTAAACCGGGGACCTCATATGTGGGAAGCCAGCACGCAACCACATCTACTCCCGAGTTGGTTTGGTTTTTTCATTTGCTTGTTGTTTTTTTTAGGAGGCACGGGGGACCTCCCACGTGGGAAGCAGGCACTCAACTGCTTGAACCACATCCGCTCCCCAGGCTGTGCTATTTTAATTCCTCAGTTCGCCACCTTTTGCTGAGTGTCAACTATGGTTCAAGCACTGAAGTTGGATAAGTGAGCATAAATCATTAATTTTGTTCCTTCTTTGATCTCACAAATGAAACTTTTTTCCTATTTGATCCAGGCTTTAATACAATGATGCTGGCATACACGTAGCAATAAAAAGAAGGATCATAATCTTGTCAGGGAGAACCCCACTTCCAAGCTGCTTAAAAGGACAAGGACAGGGGAGCAGGTATAGCTCCGAGGCTGAGCATCTGCTTCCCATGTACAAGGTCCTGGGTTCAATCCCCAGTACCTCCTTAAAAAAAAACAGAAGGACAAGGATAAAATCCACATGAAGATTTTCATGTCAGAGCAAGAGGCGTACCCTACGTTACATAAGAGGGCAAGTTTTAATATATAACATCATTATGCCATTTTGTATAGCAAAGCACTAAATAACACAAAGACCTATATTTTTAGAGTTGTGTTAAGAGCAAAAGGTTTATGACTTGTGAAAGCTGAAGTGGGACAGCAGCTATATGCTGGCTTTTGGGAAGAACCAGTAATGTAATAATGAATTACAGTGTTCTCTTCCCTTTATTAGTTCAAGATATAGCTCAAGCCCCCAGTGTGTTCTTAGCTTGGATTCAAGAATAAAGATCAGAATTTGAAACAGACATTTGGGAAATCCAAATAAAATTATCACTAATTCACGCTCCTCATCACATTAGAACCTCTTATGGACAGTGGGTAGCCCCACAGCTCTACCGTAGAGAAAGAATGCGTGAACAGGCCTGCTGGTCAGCACTGCCAAGATGAGAGGACTGGACTTCCTGACGCAACTCCGCAGGGGTTTTGCTTGCTGTAGAAGGACGCAGGCAGAGAATGTTGTGAGTCCGAGGCCCAATCCTGGTCATCAATTTTATCAATAATTCATCTGAAGACCTAAAATGACACCTTTTTCTGTAAAGGGCACAAATTCGAGACAGCACTAGATAAGATAGCAGGCGACAGAATTAAGATAAGACCATATTATGACGGGCAAGAGCTCTGCAGAAATGAACTTTATAGGGAGAGGCGCAAATTTCTGTCCTCAGTTTCAAAAAGTCAGTAGCAAATCGTGAAAAACACCTGGGCTGGTTAAGAGGAACTTGGCGATTGGAGAGGGGTGGGGTCAGAACCCTGTTGAAGGTTCAGAGGACTATTTTATAGTCATTCCATTATTCACTGATTTACTTATCAGCTGAGTTATAGTATGCCAACCATGCAAAGATGCATGGATCATCGTCCCCTGCTCTTCAACTACATTCTACATGGGAGTGCAATTATCACAACGGATCATTGTTGAACAGTGAAATAAATGGTAAAGGAGGGGTTTGGCAATTCTGTAGGAGCATAGAGAAGGGAACAACTTCTTAGCAGTTACCTTCATAGAGAGGCTGGCTTTTGAACCGGATTTTGAAAACTAAGTAGGAGTTCACTAGACAGGCAGAAGAGAGCAGGTATACTCAGAAGGGGGTGGGGACATGTACAAGGAGCAGAGAATGTTTGATCATTGGGTGCACGAGGGAGATGGGGGGCCTTGAGGCCCAAACCATAGGCAGGGACCCATGGTGAAGGGCCTGAGACCTTGGAATCCAGCACATCGCAGTGTGGAGGCGGGGTGCCCATCAGATCTGCATTATGAAAACATGACTCTAGCCACAGCCTGGAGTGGGATGGAGGCTGGGGGGGGGGTGGCGCAATTGGGGGCCTATTGGGATCAACAATGTAAGGCTGGGGCCAGAATTAAGTCAAGGAGTGATGGTGAAATAGAGACAGGGGGAAAACTAGAGAGATTCTTAAAGGGTAGAATCCTACGAGATACTGTTAAGAACTGGACTTATTTAACCTGGAGTGGAGAAGACTAAGGGAAGTGGATGCCTTCAGATATCTGAAGGACAACCGCTATTTGGTATTGCTCAAGAGAGCAGATCTAGGATCAATGGGTGAAGTTCATTAGTAATAACTAAAGTTACCCAATGATAGAATAGGCTTGCCTCTTTGGGTGATGAGTTCTCTGTCCCTGGAGTCATGCAAGCAGAGGCTGGCAGAGGATTCCAACATTGGGAGACAGGTCACACAGAGGATCTCTAATATCTCTTCTAGGTTTAAAGTTTCATGATTCCTTGACTCTATAAAAGGTCAAGCTGTCCAAATGAAATTTAAAAGACACAGATTAATATCCTTTTTAAAAGGAAGTCTTAAGATTCCACTCCAAAACAGAGAATGAGAAAACAAATTGGCTTTGATGCCAAACAAAGGCAGACTGGCTCTTGGTGCTTCTTAAGTCAAAGGTTTCGATTTTCCCTCGTGGAATGAAGATTTCTCACTCTGGACCCTGGAAAACCCTCAGGGAATAGAATCATACCTATCTTTTTTCCTAGTCATGTTCCTCAGATGCCAACCCAGTGCCTAGCACATAGTTGATGCTTATCAAAGACTTGTTCAAGGAATAGCGTCGCTGCTGGAGGCAGCGCCCAAGCTGCCTTGAGGACTGAAGGGTCTATTGCCCCAGCTGTTGGGAGAGCTGCTAACAGATGGCCCTCAGCCCTATTCACAATTGCCCTTGGCAGGAGAGAGCCACCTCACAGAAAGTCCTGCCCCCTTTTCAGGGCAGCCCACATCCTATAACTGGTCACTGGGGGGATATAAAGGCTTGCCGGGCTCACCCCAACTCGGATCAACGTCGAAGGGCTTTCCCAGATCTAGAGTTGCCCATGGGGCTGGCTAAGACTTTCGTTGTGACTGCAACACATCCTGACCACTCCTTCTGCCCAATCTTGCTTCTTTCCCTTCCTTTTTATAGATGCTGATCCCAAGGAAACTTCTAACAAACCTCCTACATGCTAAACTCCATCTCAGAGTCAGCTTCCCAGGGAACCTACCCCGGCAATGCCCATATGGATGAAAATCATTCAATTCCAGATAGACTTTTGTTCACCCCAGAACGAGAGCCATCAACAGCTCTGATAAATACTTCACTCAATTTCTTTGCAGAGAGCATTTCCATTTTATTTGCTGCAAATGAAACCCTTTTCGTGAAGAGATGCCATCAAATGACCCCTCCTCCAGTTTTCTTATGTGTTTCAAAACACTGAATACTGTTTGATGTAAGATCCAAGGCTGAATTTTCAGAGTGTGTGACGATTTGGGTTTGATTTACTTCTCTTTAGCCTTGGTTTGTTTCCGTTTGATTTTGGATCATCACTAATCTTCCTGGAAAGCCTCCAGGGGCTGACGGTGCCCTGGCCAGTTCACTGACAGAAGCAGAAGTACTCAGACGCCCATGCATCATGCCTTTCTCTGACAATCTTTATCCTGCTAAAGCCCTCAAATGTGGTAGTATTAGAGGGAGAAAGAGACTATTGGAGGGCAAAGACGTAGATGTTTGAAGTTTACCGGAGAGATGCAAGCGGGGCCACTTGGAAAGTCCCTGGCTTGCTGAGATGACAGGGGTGCTGAGCTTTGGTTTATCAGCAGTTGATGACCCAAGGCTGGGGGAGGACACTTCACCGAAGCCCCTGGAATCACTCAACATCAAGCCGCTCCCTCATGGCCTGTGCACCCACAGTCCGCTGAAGTGTAGACCCCAGACCTCCGAGGTGCCTCTGCCACTCTCCAGGTATCTTCCCTGCAGACTCTGTTGTGCCTAGACATGGCCTCAGACTTAGGGTCATCCTAGGAATCTGGACTAGATTAGTGGGGTCCCCCTACTCTGAGTTTTGGGGAACAGCAGAGCACAGTAGTTAAGTGCACACACTCTCTCTGGAACCAGACTCTCTGGGTTCAAGTCCTGGCTCTACTATTTGCTAGCCATGAGATCTCTTTGTGCCTCAATTTCCTCATCTATAAAATGAGGATGATAAAAATGGGATCTAATTCACAAGATTGTTGTTAGAATTATATGAGTTGACCTATCTACTGCACTTAGGATGTACCTAGAATTTATTAAGTTCTGTGCTGAGAAAATAATAAAAATATATAGGACTGACAAAATGATGCAAGAAGAGGGACACTTGACATTGAGATGGGGCTGTGGATCTGGCTCTGTCAAGAAGTCCGGAAGTCTCCACCAACAAATTAGGACAATAGAACATGCAGCCACAAAGTAGAATGTGGGTCTAAATGTTCAGATGCCCCTCTGTTAGTTGGCTACACAACAAAAATTACTGAGTTGAATAAACAATTCTAGTGGAATGCTGGATATGTGAAGCATACTAATGTTGGCAAAATGGCCAAATTCATATAGTATTGAAGTTGGATTTCAAGAGCTAAGAAATTTAGTGACAGTCAAAAAAATGTGAATTTTCCACAGCCAACAGGACAAATGATTAATTTTAGTGTATCTCAAACTGGCTTAAATCAACAACCTCCTGTCATGCTGATGTTGTGACGAGGTGTGACTAGGTAGCATGGTACAAGCCACGCACCTGTGAGGTAAAAGAATCCCAGTGATGAGCTGGATTTGGACAAGAAGAACATATTTACTATATGCACACTCATTCTGCTTTCAGACAATGTGAGGCAAACGAAGCACAAGTCTTCTCCTTATCAAGGCAGCATTTAAGCATAAACCCTGACTGTTCAAAGCAAAGTCCAGGTTTACAAGATGCAAAAATGGCAAGAAGTGTCAGATAATACACGTTTCCAAAAACTAATCCCAAGAAGGACAAGGCTTTTTTTGTTTTACGTCCCGCGCCCACCCTTCTCCACGGTGCTTGGTGAAAGAGCTGCAGCTTAAGTTATAAAATTGGCAGGTACGACACATACTGCTACTAACTGTGCTGATCCTAGAAGAGATGCACGTGTTGACCACTAGTAGAACAAAAAATATGTTCAGAATTGTTTGGATACCTGTTTTTATAAAACAAAAGATCAAGGGGAATTGGATTTCTGTTAAAAACATCTCTTGCGTGTTACATGTTCCAGGTAAATGTTAAATATTTGCCTACAGTCTTTGTTTACCATGAATTCAAGTTTAAAAGAAATAGGTGAATGGATATATGACTTTGACATTAAAGTTAGTATTAAGATATAAAGAAAATGTGAAAATGTCCTAAAAATAAATAAGCTGAGAGATCTCTTATATTTACGGTCCCCAAATACCCTAGAGACTAAGGGTGGGGGCTCACTCCTCTCTTATTAAGCATATTAAATATACACCCATAAGTATGAAAATGGTCATGGGTTTTGTTGATCTATTTTCATAGTTTTGAACCTATGTATATACATATATACACACATATATACATACAAATACATATATGCATATATGTGTGTGTGTATTTTGCGCAAACGTTCTGTCGTCTCTGGAGTCTAAGCAATAATACCTCCTAGTTCTTAGATTTTGGGATCTCAGCTTCCTCGCCTATGAAGGAAGTGCTCACCAAGCTGGTATATCAAGCAGCCTTGCTGGCATCTAAATTCTTTACCGGGGCTTCTCCCTGGGGGGCTGGTGGAGGTTAGCATGAGCTGAGCTGGAATCACAGCCTCTCAGAGGGTAAGGGGCCGCAGAATTTGCCTTTGGTGAGATCGGTGTCTCTGGGCCTCTGCTGCAGCCAACATTTCCTGAAAACATTTCCAGTGGGCTCTATCCCAGGTCAGTCTTTTCAGGCGCATCCCCTTAATTCCCTGAAGCGGCACTGGCCAAGCAGGTAGCCACTAGCTCCGTGTGGCTATTTAAATTTAAAGTAATTAAAAGTATAAGCCCCCTCTCACTGGGAGGTGGGGTGGACATCACCATCCCAGACTCCTCGGGATGGGGGAAGAGCTGTGGACTAGAGTGGACTGACTGGTATTCTGTTGTAGACATACTGTGATTCAAGCAATGGAAGGAATTACAACAGTGAGGTGGAGCCAGTGGCCACTGGACGCTCTGGGGGCAGGGAAGGGAAAAGCAGTTGTAATACAGGGGCATTTTTGGGACTTGGGAATTATCCTGAGTGACATTACAACGACAGATATAGACCATTTTACATCAGCATATAACATGCAGAACTGTGTGGGAGAGAGTGTGGTCTACAGTGTGAACTATGGTCATGCTTAGTGGCAAAGCCCCAGGATGTGTATATCCATTGCGGGTGATGTGCCACGCTAATGAAGGATGTTTATGTGGGATGTTGTGGGAGGTGTGGGAGGTGGGGAACATGGGAATCCCTGTACTTTTTGTGTAACTTTTATGTAATCTAAGCATCTTTTAAAATATTAAAAAAAAGCTGTTTGCCAGACACAAAAACATAGAAATAAGGGAAACAGAAATCCTAAAAAAATAAAATAAAGTAATTAAAAGTAAATAAAATTTTAAGTCCAGCTCCTCAGCTGCACTAGGCAAATTTCAAGTGGCAAAAGGCCCCAGGTGGCCAGGGCTCCGGTATTGGACAGCACGCTTGTAGAACTTTCCCTCACTGCAGAAAGTTCTGCTGGACGTGCTGCTTTATGGTCTTGGTGTCTGCTTTCTTTCAAAGGAAACCACTTGCTCTCCCAATAGTCAAATGATTAAAAAAATAAAAAATAAAAAATAAAAAATAAAAAAACTTGATTGAGCCATTAAAATGGACCCATTTTCAGGGTACAATTCAATGATTTTCAGGGAGTTGACCATGGCTCCTCATCTGAACCACAGAGCACAGAGAATAATTGGAGTGACTGTTTTCACAGTTCTCCCAAGGACAGCACATAGCTAAGTCAATTCCAGGTGCTTTAGAAAAGAAGTCAAGCCATTACATATTGCGAATGGACGCCCAAGGGCAGGGGGACTCACTGACCCCAGTTAAAAAAGAGAAAACATAAGTTCACAGCATTTTAAATGACATCAAAGAGAGGAATGAGTATGTACAGCTGAATTCCTTAACTCACATGTGTGGTGCAACTGTACTGTATAACCAGAATTTGGTAACTGCTGTGGACGTGTTGCATGTCCTTTCTTTCCTTCATTAACAGAAAGATCTCTGTGAGAAAGGAGGCCTCACAGCCACTGAAATATGATGCATGTAAAACTGCTTTGAATATTGTCACACACTATACAATTATGGCAATATTAATATCATCGCATTCCTCACAATTCAGGTATTTTCACTGCCCAGAACACTTTTTCATAGAGTTGTAAGGAATGTTCCATATTTTTTCGGCTTGGCCCTTGTTTGCTTCATGCAATGTTACACTCAGGTTTTTTGTGCGGTGACAGCATCTATAGACTTGTCATAAAACATTTTATTGTGTTCATTCAACACTGTTTTCTTAGGCCCCTGACTAGTGCTAGTTGGATGGTTTCCAGTAGACTGATATCATCATGCTATGATGAAATTCTTTTCTCTTTAGAGTCATTTTGTTTGGTAATTTCTATGACCCTAAAATAGAACTACCAGAAGGAAGAGAGCATGTTTGAAAGTTCCTGGTGCATGTAAACAGACAGCTCTCTAGAAAGCCTGTCCCAGTTTATATATTACCAGAAGTGTGCAAGTTTCCCAGTTCCCCAGAAACTGACTCTTTTCCACTTCCTTGATTTTTTTACTAGATGTAGAGAGATTTTGATCTGGATTTCTTGAATTGTTGATACCTGATGATTTACTTTATGAATTTTCTCATGAATAAAGAAAGAGCTCATCTACTCTGACTCGGATAAATTGTATTTGGGGTTTCTAGTATATGTTTGTATCAATTCCTTTCACATTTTAAAATGTATGTCTTTAATATAAACTTATGTCTTCAATGATTTCTTCTATTTATTCAAAAATTAGAAATTTAGTGTATAGCTGCTCTAAATAGGCTATTCTGTTTTCTTCTGTTTTTTTCAATAGAATTTTTAAATGATTGCCTTTGGCCTATTTATTGTAGTTTATGATCTAATTATTCCTCTACAAATATCCAATTCATTCAATATACATGAAATACATGTTTATTTTCTCATAGTTCATAGTTGTGAATAAATATGCATATACAGCTATATATTTCTATGTATATAGACAAATATATAAATACTTGCCAAATATTATCATTATCTAATATTGTGTTGTCCAAAATGGTAGCCACTAACCACTAACCACAAGGGCTACTGGGCCCTTGAAATGTGGCTAATATGAATTGAGATGTGCTGGAATGTAAAATACCCACTGGAGTTTGAAGACTTAGTATGAACAAATGAATATAAAATCTATCATTAATAATTTTATATTGATCACATGTTGAAATGATATTTTTGATATATTGAGTTACATAAAACATATTAAAATTAATCTTACCTGTTTGTACGTTTTAAATGTGGCTACTAACAAATTTAAAGTTACATATGAGGTCACATCATATTTCTTTTAAACAACGTGGATCTAATGTTTTGGCTTTTTTTTCTAGATTTTCTATTCCATTGGTTACTTTTCCTATTGTTTATATGTAATTCCTGTGTGTCTAATAATTATTTTAATAATTTGAAATATAACATGAATACAATCTCATCATTAAAATAGTATTTGGAATTATTAATTTCTTATGTATCCGGATGGTGGGTACCATCAGCTTTAAAATTCTGAATATTATATTAGAGGAATTTGATTAGTAGTGCATTTAATCTTTTTATTAATTTAAAAATATTGTCATCTTTTCTAATTTTAGACTCTCCAAATGTCAGATTCCTGCTTTAGTTATTCTATATTCCTTTATTTTTCTATCTGGGTTATACAATTTTTTTAACCAGTCTGCTCTGAGTTGACTTCATTAACTTTTTTCGTTGTTTTAATGGGAATTCTTTTTGTAATTTCTACTAGTGCATCATCAGTGTACAGGAATGCTGTTGAATTTTGTGATAGTTTGAGATCTGCTGAACTGTTTGAACTACTTCTCTCTAATAATTTTGTGACTTGCTTATTCTGAGTTTCTAGGTTATAGCTGCATTAACTTGCCAAAAACAGAATTTTGAATTTCATTCTTCTCTTTATCAATATCTAATTTTTTCCTTCTTGAACATTGTGCTAGCATTGTGATTAGTTTTGTGATTAATTTTATTACATAGTTTTCTATAATATATCAGCCTTACATTCTTGAGCTATATCCTGCTTTCTCATTTTCTCTATTGTATTTTATTAATATTTTGCTTATGTTTTTGCATCTTTGTTTCATTAATGAGATTCCCTATCTCAAGACAAATTTAAGGCTCAACATTTTGTTAAAAAATATTGTTCCCTAAGGAAACATACCATACTTTAAAAAAAATGTTTTTGGAGCAATTTAAGTAGCATAAGGGCTTATTTATTCTTTAAAAGCTTAGAAAACTCTCCAATTAATGTGTCAGAGTCAGAATACATAGCTTTTCCTATTTATATATAAGTAATAATGTTTTCTATTTCTTATTTCATATGCTTTGTCTTATTTTACAGGCTTTTGAGTAATGGTATAAACATGATTATCAAATCAATTAGTCATACACTTATAGCTAAGAGGAATGCTCTTTAACATTTAACAAAACCTATGCTATTTTGTCTTTTACACAATTATATTAATCTGCAACTTTTCTTTTTCGTTGGGTCGATGGTTTGTCTCTTCTGTGCATTTTGTCAAAATGCAAACTACTGCTCTGTTGATTCATTTCTATTGTCCCTCCTTTATTTTTAAATTTTCTGTTGTATATATGTTTTCCTATTTTGTTTAGGCTCATTACATTATACCATTTTAAAATTCTTTAGGTTCAGAATTAATTAATGATATTTCTATTCTCATTTTTTATATATATTTATATATGTATATATTTAGAGAGATAAAATGTCCTTATTATACTTCTGCCAGCATTTCACTGATTATGATGTATTGTACCTATATTCTTGCTATTTATATCTTTTGTTACATTAGATTTTATCTATGCAAATTAATACAGTGCTTAGAATTTTCATTGCCAAGTGATTTGTTTCTGTAGAATTCTGTTTGTCCTATTTAATTCTAATTATGTTATTGTGCTGGTGTCAGCATATGGTTTCATAGGTTTCACGGTATTTTTTTTTTTTTTTTCATTTTGTGCATTTTTCTGTCCCCATATATGATTAATTTGTACAATTTAAAAAAATCATTACAGTCCCTTGCCCTGTGATTCCTTACTTTCCCACATCTGTTAGTTCTACTTTAGTTCTCATGTTTTTCAGCTATATACTTTCTCCCTTCTTTGCCCACTGATTCTGCCATCTTCATTTAGTCCTGAGCTCTGCAGTTATAAAAACGTTGCAATCAGTTTCCCTATATCTGCCTTGACCACAGGGCTGGCCCCTGGGCCCACGGGCCTGCAGAAGCTCAGGGTCCTGCTCTGAGAAGAGCCATGCACTTGGTTTAACGGTCTGCTGTCACTGCCTTGAAATTTTTATTACTTTCTGCACAAGAGACCCTGCATTTTCATCTTGCAGTGGGCCCTATAAATTATGCAGCTGATCGGGCGTGTTCCTTATACTCTGTGACTTTGCTGAAGTCCTTTTTTTATCATAAGCCATTGGGGTTGAGTCATAGATTTTCTAGATATGTCATTCCGCCATCTAAATGGGATACTCTTCTGGCCAGGCCAGCTTTGGAAAAGTCCTCTGGTTCGCCCCCACCTGGGTGAAATCACTGCTAGAAGTTCTCTCCTCGTGTCTCCTCCACTTAATGCCAAGCGTTCCTTTATTACTTCCAGAGGGGTTTCCAGTCAGGTGTCCAACAGATGGGACTCAGCTCAGGCCCCACCAGGGGTCTTGCCTGGGGCCGCAGTGGGGCAAAAGTGAACTCCTCCCCAACCTCCCTCCTCCACAGCCCACGACAAGAGCCCTAACCTCCCTCAGAAGAGGACTGGGCTGCTTCCTCTGCTCTGGGGACTTTATTTTGCCATGTTCTCTCTGACTTAGCCACATACTCCTATCTTTCTGGAGGAGTAAAGGACGCACATCTTGGGAAACAGCACTGACACAGGGCGGGACAGGGTTAAAGTACAGAGCAGAGCCTCCCATGGCTTGGATTTGAGGTTGGCTTGTTCTTGCCCACGTTTACTTAAATTTCATTGGATCTCAGTAGCCTTACCTGTAAAACAGGAATAAATGTGTCCTTCCTGCCCTCTTCCTGGACTCACCAGTATCTTGCCTTCCCTCTTGCTCATGGAGGCTTCTCCACCCCAACTTCCTGTTGGCTCAAGAGGAGATGAAGGTGTTCTCTTATCTCCAGTAGACCTCTGGTTCCCCTTGCCTCTCTCCTCTCTTTCCTCAGCCTCGATCTTGTGTTTTTCAGGGTAGCTGCTGCGTGGGTTGAAACTACCCTCATAGAGGATTGTGGGAAGATGGCGACAGACGGACAAGCATAGCTGAACCGGAGAAAGAGGCGAAAGCTGTTGAGGGACCTGCTTTGGGGGTCAGCAGACCAGGACAGTGCTACACAACTCCCAGGAGGGTGAGGGACAGAGAGACGAAGAAGCTGAAACGACAAACGTGAGTTACCAAGCCCCTGTGGCGGCCGGGAAGGGCTTCCCTCCCCACCCTCCACTAGATATTCATCTGGGGTAAAACCCCTGGCTCACTGCAGCTGACTGAGAGGGGAGCAGACATCTTCCTCCCTGTCGGTTTCAGGGGAAAAGGGAGGGGAGGTCGGAGTGCTTTTCTTCAGTGAATTTGGCCAGGAGAGCCTGCTTTGAATCTCCAATCTGGAGATTCAACACAGGGACACAGGAAAGCTGAGACTGAAACACCTCAGGGGACAGGTGCATTGACTAGCACCCTCTGCTGGCTGGTCTGGAAATTGCATGGACAAAAACTGTTCTCCAAGTTCTCTGTATCCAACCCCTGGGAGAAAATCTGTGCCCAGCTAATGAGTCCCTGGCTCAATTTTGAAAATTAAGCTGGGCAGTTTTAAAGACGGAGAATAAGTTGAGCCAAATATCAAAGAAAAGCTGTGGGGAAAAAACAAAAGGCAAGAGAGAGAAATTGGCCATCAGAGTAAATTCACCAATATATTCCGAGGCCTAGACACCAGCAAAAAATTACAAGCTTTTCTAGGAAACAGGAAGAGATGGCCAAGTCAAAAGAACAAGCCAAACATCCTGAAGAGATACAGGGTTTAAGACAATTAATTAGTGATGATCATACAACTCTCCTAAATCACTTCAACGAATTTATAGAAAATATAACTAAAGAAGTAAAGGATATTAAGAAGACACTGGAATGCAGTATTAACACATGGGATAACGTGGATGAACCTTGATGACCTTATGTTGAGTGAAGCAAGCCAGGCACTGAAGGACAAATATGACATGGCCTCACTGAAATGAATTAAGCAAATAGAGCCGACTCCCAGAGCTCGAGTCTGGAAGATGGGTTTGCAGGAGACAGAAAGGGAGGGGGAAAAAAAAAAAGAAGACACTGGGAGAGCATAAAGAACAATTTGAAAGCCTGCAAAGAAAAGTAACAGAATTTATGAGAATGAAAGACGTGATGGATGAGATTAAAAAAACATTAGAGGCACATAGGAGTAGACTTGAATTGCTTGAAGACAGAATTAGTGACTTTGAAAGCAAACATCTGAACTCAAAAAGACAGGAGAAGAGAAAGAGAAAAGAATGGAAAAAATGGAATAGAGTCTCAGGGAATTGAATGACAACGCAAAACACACAAACATTCACATTATGGGTGTCCCAGAAGGAGAAGAGAATGGAAAAAGGGCAGAAAGAATATTTGAGGAAATAATCGCTGAAAACTTCCCTACCCTTATGAAGGACATAAATATCAATATCCAAGAAGAACAATGCACCCCAAACAGAATAAATCCCAATAGACCTACCCGGAGACAGCTACTATTCAGAATGACGAATATCAGAGATAAGGAGAGGATTCTGAAAGCAGCAAGAGAAAAGCAAAGCATCACATACAAGGGAAACTCGGTAAGATTAAGTGCTGACCTCTCTTCAGAAACCGTGGAGGTGAGAAGAAGGTGGTATGATGCATTTAAGGGACTGAAAGAGAAAAACTGCCAGCCAAGAATTCTGTATCCGGCAAAGCTTGTCCTTCAAAAATGAGGGTGCGTTCAAAGTCTTCATCAACAAACAAAAACTGATAGAATATGTTACCAAAAGGCCAGAGTTCCAAGAGATACTAAAGGGGGTGCTGCAGCCTGAAAGGGAAAAACAAGGGCAAGGGATTTAGAGACGAGTGCAGAAATGCCGATTGTCAGGAAGGGTAAACTAAAGGATAAGAAGACAGACAATAGAATGACGTGACAACAGAGCCAAGGACGAAATGGATGAAGCAAGCAATGCCTTTACAGGGCAGCATTGGACGGTAATGGCTTGAACTCCCCAGTCAAAAGACATAGACTGATGGAATGGATAAAAAGAAATAGGAGCCGTCTGTATGCTGTCTACAAGAGACCCACCTCAGACATAAGGACACAACCAGGTTAAAAGTGAAAGGTTGGGAAAAGGTATGCCATGCAAATAGTAACCAAAAAAGAGCTGGAGAAGACCAGATAAATGTAAAATAACAACATTATAGTATATGAACAATACTTACTCAGTGCAACTGGCAAATTGTCCCTGTGATCAGTATTCTGTAAGTTTCTTCATACAAAAATAAATACTTGCTTTTAATTGAGGAGGACTGGAAAAGAGATATTTCTTCTGGAGAATTCATTTTTCTTTAACCCTTTCTTATGCATACTCGTTAATTAAAATAATCCATCTGGATCAATAATGATTTAGCATGACTGCTGTTGAACAAGATTTTGAGCTTGTCCTCCTCATAAAATTATGGATTGGCTTATTGCTATCTTCTGTAATTTATTCCAATATGATGTGAAGAATTCCCAAATAGGAATTTGATTATCCAGAAAGAATTATGGCCTAAATGGAAATTAAATAGCTAAACCAATAATTTATTTCATTCTTAGATAGTTAGATAGTTACAGCTGTAATATAAAAACTAGAATTATGTTATAATTAATTTATATTATATTTGAATTATTATTTACATATATGTTTCTATGCTATCTATTTTTTATAATTGATTATATTAAATCTAACCTTTTTTGCACTCTTGTTTAAAATTTGTAATTTCTTTCAAACTATTTTTCTATTTTTCAATTTTACAATAAAGGACTTTTTAACAGCAAAAAAAAAAAAGCCATTGATTATAAACTTTGGATAGATCATATGGTATGTGAATATACCTCAATAAAATTGCTTAATAAACAAGTAAATAATTGTGCAAGAATAGTCAGAAATAGCAGCTGCATACAGCAGGGGAAAGAGAGAGATTGAGAGGGGAGGGATTTCCTTGTTTCTCTGTTTTTCATTTATTATTATTATTATTATTATTATTATTATGGAAATAATGGAAATGCTTTAATAGCGATTGAAGTGATGAATGCACAACTATGTGATTATACCAAATACCATTGATTGTATGCTTCGGATAAATTATATGTATCAATAAAATTGATTTGTTTGGGGAAAAAAAAAAAAACACTACACTCATAGGGATCCCATTTCCAGATCCTGGAGTAAAAGTCTTGACGAAATAAATCCAGGAAGCCTCAATCTCAAAACAGTGTGACCCCATTGTCCCTGTGCAGTCACCGAGGAGGGCTGGTGTCAGGCCTGGAGAGGGGAGAGGGGCTGCCTCTCATATGTCCCACTCACCCCAGCACGCCCGCATTCCTCGCTGCGGGGCCTGGAGTTCTGTGGACTTACCTGGGGAACCGTGATTGGAAAGAATTTGCTTCCTGCCTCCTACTCCGCAATCGCCATAACGAGTAGGACTCTCCAGCCTAGTTCCACGGGGCTTTCTCTGACTTAGATGCCGAGGAAAAACCCGGCTCTGAATGCATTTGCCCCATTCTTGCTGAGGCAGTCCCTCTCCTTCCTGATGAGGTCACGCCGTGTAGGTTCTGTTCTGCCCTCGTGCTGTGTTTCTTTCTCACCATAAGTGTCCTCTTAGGATGCACTAAGGAGGCTAAAAGTCCTTTAACACTCTGCTGAGGGGTGAGCGGCTGGGCACTTGAACAATCCCCAGGTCAAAATAATGTGCAGGAATCTGTTGTTAGTAGCACGCCCAGGGAATGTAATCTGTATGTTCTGCAGTCTAGATTGAGCAGAAGTTTTGTCATGTTCAAAATGGAAATAAGGGGCCCCTGACTGGGGCTCTGGAATTTGGGGGTACGGACATTTTCATTGTAAATGTTCATTGTACCCCAAACTCACCTTTTTGGGGACTAGTGGGAAGGGAGGTACCGTGACTATAGAGGAGGCCAAGACTTCTGGGCCCCAGAAAGCTCTTGTGGGTCTAAGTAACCTTCTGGGGAAGTGCATCGGCACCCTTAGAGTTCTTTAATGCCTGCCAGCGTTGGCGGACACCTGCCCTGGGGCAGGTGGGGAGGGAGGGCAGCATTCTCCATCTGTGTGACCAAGGAGGAAACTTCCCAAGGTGTAAGGGATCTGTTTGTGGCAAGCAGCGGCCAAATGGTGAAAGTTCTGACCTTGCTTACAGCCAGAGCATCTGGGCGCGGGGGCCGAGTCACCCGGCCAGGCTGCTCCCCAACATCCCAGATTAGACAGAAGGTCTGAATTCCCCTGCACGTAGGAGCGAGAACAGTAGGCTGCTGGACTGAGGTATTTACGTACCACGCAGGGAAAAGTACTTCTGAAAGACTTAGGATTTAAGCTGAGTGTTTAAAAGGAAAGGAGGAGGCAGAGTGGAGGTGGTTGGGATCATTTTTTTATGGCTGAAATGTCAGGATCGACTTCACATGGTCTTCGTGGGGAAACAGATGGATAAAAGAACATAGAGTTAAATGTGCAAAGTGTTTACGGAAGCAATAAAGCTGAGTTTAACACTGGAGAATATTTTAGGACACAACATAGTTAAAGCTGCCGAAAAACTAGAAATTGAGGGCGATTGAAAATTTCTCTACATCCCCTGATCCCGTTCTCTACTAGACACTTTCATTGCCCCTAATGTTCCAGACACAGCAAGTCCTCAGCAACAAAGAAGTTCCCACGTTAGGAAAGAGCCACTTTATAATTCACCAAGTGGAGAAGCTGCGCAGAGGATGGAAAATCCTGGGATCTTTGGCTCAGTATAAAGGGAAATCAGGGAACTTAATTTAAAAGGTAGAGATAATGGCCCAATTCTATGAAAGCACTCCAGTTCAGGCTCGGGCATAAATGAATACGGAGTTCTTCGATTTTAAGACAGCTGATACCAGGAAACTGAAAACTCCAGTCAGAAACTCAGGGCTGAAATGGACATCACACCAAATGGCAATTCCGTTAAAATAAAGACTACAAAGAATTGAAAATAAAGTTATTTCATATCTAATTTGACTTTCAAAAAGAGTTGGGAAAAAAAATCTGTGATAAATCACCCAGAGCCAGTCGGTCACAGAAGTCATTCAGAGTGAGCTTTCGCCTTCAGGCTGGGGCTGCCATACCATGTAGGTTGCTAATCTCCCACCCTATCCTCAAAGTTCTCATGGAAAGGAAGTTCCCAGGCCCCTTGGTCGTGCCTCCCAGCGCCTGATGGCAGCACAAGGAAGGGCTTGCTGAGCCCCACGTTCTCGTGGCCGCAGCTTAGCCACTTCCCCCTTGTTCTGGGGCTAGTCCCAGAGGCACTCAAGAGCCTCTATTCTATGATAGCGTGATTTTAAAAGGTCATTTAAGGTTCCCGCCACATCAGCTTTTTTTTTTTTTTTTTTTTTT
>JAQZBX010010479.1:0-25919 GCA_029593785.1 Cabassous unicinctus | reverse complement strand
AACCTTCGCAGTAGACATTAAGCCACATCACCTCTTGCACCAGTTCCCGTGCAAGATATGTTTGCACGGGAGCCGGTGACTTGCAGAGGAACTCGGGTGTGTCTTGGCTTGTGCGCTCAGGCTTCCACAGAATGCCCTCCTGCCCCGTGCTCAGCTGGCTCCATCGCTTCCTCTAGGCTTAGCATCTTAGTGTTACTCTGTTCCAGGGCACAGGTCCAGGCAGGCTATATGACCAGCACCAGGGGCTGCCAGTCTCTCACCCCTCCCCGAGCCCCTTCCTCCGTGCTTGCTTGCTTCTGGGTGGGGACAGTACCCTGAGTCTTTTCGTTCGTCCTTCTGGGGAATGAGCTCATCCTGCCTTTTCCCTCTCACGTGGACTCCATATGTCTCTGCTGGTAAGCACAAAATGACATTTGGCTAATTTTTTGCTAACGTGCATATGTGGGAGCTGTCTAGGGAAGCTTCCTCTTGCCAGGTAATTTGTACACATTAACAGCAGCCTTCTGGAGATTCTGTCCTCTCCTGTGTTGTGTGCTGCTAAGGGTGGGGCTTTCTAACTAACTAAGGAAGGATTTGGGCAGTGTGCCACCCTGGCGGAATGATATTTTGGTCTGGCAAGGTAGCGCTATGTCCTACCTCTCAGAGATCAGTCAGAATTTCCACTGACCCGTGGCAGGACTGGGCCTGCTCTTTTAATTTAGTTTGTAATTTCTTTTTTAACTACTTTAAAAATTGGCAGCATAATGCACGCACAATGAAAAATGAACCTTCCTCCTACCCCAGACCCCCAGTTGCCTTCCCCCATAGCATCAGATATAGTCCTACTCACAGAGCACAGAAACTGCTGACTTCTAGAGGACTATGTGGGCAAATGTGCATCAGATAATAAGGAAAAAATAGAGGTAAAGTTGGAAGCCATGGAATAAGAAAACAGACTCAGCACATGTGAGGCAAGTGGCCTTATGAAATAAGAAAGGGTTTTATAAGCAGAGGAGGGGCAAAGATTGATTTTCCAAAAAGGCATATTAGTTAAAATCAACAAATTTATTGAGAATTTATTATATGGCAGGTCCTGAGCTGGTACAAAGGGTAGGAAGGTGAATCTATATAGCATCAAACCCTGATGAGTTTGAATAGTATGCAGGAGAGACTTGTGCTCTTTCGAGCTCAGGCTCATATGGAGAAAAGACTCATAAATAAATAATTGCCCTCTAGTCCAGTGAAGGCATAATAGAAGTATCTACTAAGTGCTTTAAGGGTCAAGAGGAGCAATCTATTCTGTGTTCTGGAGTGAGAAACAGCTTCTCAAAGAAGGAAACAGTTGTCCTTTCTTGAAGTGTACAGGAATAAGAATTCCGAGGCTTGTACCATGAGCAGAGACGTGGAACGTGGGGGTGCGTGGCAGTCTCAGGGGCATAGGTCAGTGTGACTGGCACAAAGGGGCTGGGGTAGGAGATGATGCTAGAAGGGAGCTGGGGCCAGGTTACCATGGGCCATGTGTATCTCCTGAAAAGCATGACGTTTGTCTTGAAGCGGAACTGCTGGAGACTTTAGGCTGAGAAGACGGCCTCTCCCCCACCCCAACCCCAACCCCAACCCCGGGGACAGAGCTGGTGGTAGTTTGAAGAACAGATGAAAGCTGCGAGGGGCTGGAGACAGGCTGCAGCAGCAGTTCAGGCAGAGTGTCTGTGACAGTGGGCCAGCCCGTTCTGGTGGGAATGGGTTTGAGAGACGTTTCTGGGTAGATTTAGAGACCTTACTAGTTCACTGTAATGGGGTGCAGGGAGTTGAGGCTGACGCTGAATTCTTCAGTACGAGCACCCCAAAGAGAAATATGGTGCCACGAGGGAGCAGGAAGGCTCCAGCGTCCATGAATTGAAACAAAGGTATTTTGAATTTGAGCTTCCTGGGGGCACAGTGAGGCCAGGGATCTCAGCAGGGGAAGAGAGCTGTGATGATATAAGGAAAGTTAGTAATATTAAATCCACAAGAAAGATGAAGACTTAAAAAGTAGCCCCTGGTGTTCAGTAGGAAGTCAACCATGACCTTTGGAGGAGAAGTTTCAGTAGTATTGTGGGAATCAAATCCAGTTCCGAGAGCTTGGTAGCTGAAAGGCAGTGAGAATCAGAAAGAATATATATGTATTTTAGATAGAGAAGTTGGTGTGAGAGCGGGAGGTGTGAGATGGCTTCTGACTTGAGGTCAGCCTCAGAGAGCAGAGGCAGGATCAGTGGGATGGAGGACAAGTTGAAGCAGTTTATTTCTTGATGCACTTTATTGTCTGTGAAGTAGAATCCCAGGACAGCTGCTGAGATGGAGGGGCAGTGGGTCAATTAGGATTCGGAAAGGAACGGTGTGGAGAATGGACGTTGGAGCCCATTAGCAAATGGGAAAAATGTTTCCTTAACATCACTGAAGGCCCCGCAGAAGACGGAAACCCGACACTTGTAATGGCTCCAGCCAGCGAGGCCGTGTGATTTTTTTCCCTCCCGCGCAGTGGAAGCCTGGGGGTAGGGGGCAGGTACGGAGAAGGCTAGGGTTAGAGGTATGCAAAGCGGGGGCAACTGGGTGGGGGCAGAGGTGTGACGGGGCCAGGGTTCTGGTGAGAATATGGTTGAAAGGCTTGGGAACGAGGCCCGGCTGGGTAGAGAACAGAAACAGGGAGGAGTGGCGTTGCACTGAGAGGCAGGGTGGGGTCGGAGGAGAATGAGACTGGGGGACGGAGTTTCTGGCTGGACAATGGGTTTCTGAGCAAGATTTCAGAGATGAACTAGTTCTGGGGTCTGGATGTGGGAGCAACAAACCATTGTCATCAGATATCAGACTCCTTAAATGACTTAAGTATCTCTCTCCCTGAAAACCAGACCAGGAGACTCAAATAAATGCACAGTCCAGAAGGCATTTGCCAGGCTTTGCTCGTCTTGTGCGTGGAGGCGGCTGGAAAGCGGATGTGAGAGGACAGGAGAGTAAAGATAGGCCACTCTGTAGACCTTACTAAGAACGACATGTGGCCCTTTCACTCCGTGGTGTCTTTCTCTCGGGAGAATGAACCAACATAAGAGCATGTTTATCTTCCTGATTTCTGGATTCCCTGGAAAAATCAGATGATCCTGGCAGCACTGGGCCAGGATTCCCTCTTGGCAACAGAACTCTTCACCAGGCCACCTGAGGCCCCACTACTCCCCATTGCTGTCCCGCACCTGGCTGAGCCATTGCTATTTCTCATCATGCCCACACTCCTTACAGGTAAGAGGAGAGTAAAATGTTTCTTACATAATGGCTCTATCAAGCGGAAAACCAAAGATGAGCCAGGAAGGGCATTCCTTTGTATTTCCTATGCAAAGCACATCACTGTGATGAACTGTAAACTGTGATACTATTTACTGTGAAACAAATGCATCAAGCTTCACTCCTTACGCTACCTACTGGTTCCCATAGGCATTTCGGTTTGCAGTGACTCCTGTAATAAAGTAATACAATCAAATACACGAGAGGGAATTTACAAAAAATGGTGTGATAAGCAGCAGTGATTTTTAGGGTGAGCCATGTTAGCCCATCATATTGTTACTTTTGCTGACAGAATAGTCTTATCGAGTCCTCGGTAATTAATGGATTCCCTCGTGGTGGTACCTAACTCAACAGCCACCGAGAAGAGTTGAATGAACTCAGCAGTGGCTCCTCGGTGGCTGAAAAGTTTCGATGTAATTCCCAGAGTACCTAACTTCCTGGCAGCCATACACACTTTTAGAAGGCATATCCAAGGAAAACTGGTGAAGGATCTTTGGTATTGAGGAGAGGAAGACTATAGAGTGAAAACTTCTGGCAGGTCTAACTCGCCACACTGGAGCGCAGAAAGAAAAGCACTCTTTATGCATTTCCTGTGGCTGAGGCTCATAACCGAGAGGCGCGGCTCAAGCCACAGGAGCATAACAAACTAAAGTCACCGTCCTGGACTGACTCAGAGAGCAAACGGGGAGCCAGTGTGGACCAGTGCGTTGAAATAACCCATTTCCTTTTGGTCGCCCACGTTCTGCTCGAGTTAGTTCTCACGTTAAGCACGTGGAGAGCAGTCGAATGTGAGGGCTCGGAGACCGAACGACGTCCGTAAAGAAATACAGGAAATAAAGTGAGATTGAAGTGAAAACCGTCCTAACGCACGAAGGGAGAGAATAATCTGAAGGCCGAGTGCTCAGTGAGCCAGAAAACTTTGGGAAGTCGTAACGTTAGAGCACACAAACTGGAACCTCGATATGAATTCATAACCTTCAAGAATATAAATGACGGCAAGCAGACAGTGAGCTGTGCCAGTGTTATTTTGGGAAGCTGAAGGAAGGTTATTATGGGCCAAGGATTCTGAGTGGCTCAAGTCCTAGACATTGAGTGAAAGACGGAGACAAACAGAAGACAGTTTGGTGAAGGGTGACCACTTGCCCTGCTCTGAAAATTAGTCTGAAGGCACCACTAGGCAGTATCTGTTGAGGAATGACTAGGATATTTTTGCGTTTCCCCCAACTCTCACTTCTATGAATTTTACACTGCCATTAAAACACTCCAGCAAGAATTTTGGCAAAATATTGGCAATTTCTTCAATAGCATCGCTCATGGAATAGGAGAAATGGAAAGCAATCACTTAGTAACTGCAGACAAGCAGGAAGGAGGATAGACAACTGATTATGATGCCGTTCATGATGAAAAAAATCTGAGTTTACCACTAAAAATGCTCTGGGGAGCCGAGAATCGCACATGTGCAAGGAGCACGGCCGAAAGGGAGTCGGGGTGCCTACGGCTGGGCTGTGTGTGTGTGGAGGAGACACTACAACGTCGGCAGGCGTGAGACCAGCGGCCTGTGGGAGACAAGTACTTGCGGGGATAAAAAGGGATCTGGCACAGGCCTTGAGCTGCTGGCATCTTTAGTTCCAGGTCTGCCAAGATGCTTTGGGAAACATTTTAATTTAAATGCCAAGTCTATTTCAACGAAGTCTCCCCGGTTTGACCTGTTGGGAGCGCAGAGTGAGATGGATAGGGGCTCATTTTGGACGGCATTAGGGGAAGAAGGCCGTGGTTTCAAAACAGCATCCTGGGGGTTTAAACCTTAAAATGCCTCCACTTACTCAAAGAAAGTCATGGTAAGAGTCAAAGGACACTGGCTCTCCTGGCATTTTACTAGTAATTGGTAAACGCAGGAAAAAGTTAGAGACTAATGCCGAAAGGTCGAGATCTCCAGGCCTTTACTCAACATATCAGAATTAGAAACTTTCAGGGTAAAAGCCCCTCTGCTTCCTCCTCCCTCCCATTCCTTCTTCCCCCACCGCATATTCACAGGAATATGACTGTACATTGGATAAGGCAGATTAAGAACCTGATGTGAATTATTTGATTATATTTTTCTGCAGAACTATTACAAGCTAGAAAAAAACCCTAGTATTTTGAAACCAAACTAGAAAGAAAGGCAGAAAAGGATGGGACTGATTGCAATATTTAAACGTGAAAGAATTTGTTAGTTTGTAGGCCCACGTGATGGGTTACAAAAAACAGGAATCCACGGGATCAAAGCAATGAAGACGCCGCTGAGAGTCAGGGGCAGGTGTGGGTCCGCGTGGGCATGCAGAGCAGGTTTCCTCTAGGCCACTTGGCAGCGGGCTCCAGCAGCATGCTAATGAAGACACGGTCTTTAAGGTCACCCCCGGCCCGACTCTCTCCTTCGCGCCCCGGGAGAGAGTTGAAGGAGAGCTTGGGGTGCTGGGGAAGGCGGAGCCCAGGGAGCCTAGGATGGAGGCCGGGGGCGCAGGCCGCGGGGAGCCTGGGGTACCAAGCTGCGCAGTCCGGGGTATCCCTGGGCGAGGGATGGACGCTGAGGGCTCTGTGCCCGGGAGCGGCGGGACCAGGGCTGACCTTGAGGCGGCCACGCTGCCTGGAGCGTGGAGGGGGCGGACCCGGCAGTAGCCTCAGCAGTAGGGTCATCCCAAATGATGACCCCACGCGGGCCGGGGCCGCCGGGGGCTGGACGGCTGGCACCCCTGGCGGCGGGATGAGGAGACATCAGCCGGGAAGACTGCGAGGCGTCCCCGTCGGGTGGGCGAGCCAGAGCGCACGGAACAGGCTCTGCGCGGGGCCTCTGCCCCCCGCCCCCGGCATCCTCGCAGTTGAGCCAGTTCCCAGTTCAGGAGCCCAAAGGCCTGGGATTGACTGTGGCCTGTGATGGCCAGAGCGGGAGCACCGGGATGGCGTTTTCCCCAGTGGGTGGGAGCGGAGCGAGCCGCCCACGCGGGGCCGGGAGTGGGGAGCAGGCGCCGCGGCCCGTGCGGTCGCTGCCCCGGGCCCCCGTGTGACCGGCAGCTGCGACGACTCGGGGAGCGGAATAGTGGCGGGGTATCCGGGACCCCCGCCGTCGTTTCGGCAGCCCGATGGCCCGGCCCCGACGACAGCGACCGCGAGCGGGGGCCCGGAGGCTCGCGGTGGGTCGGGGGGCTGCGGGTGGGCCCAGGCTGCCCCCTGCAGGAGCTGTTCCCCCCACCCCCGCCTACGCCGCGACTGTCACCGCCGGGCCGCCCTTGCCCGCCGCGGGCCTCGGCACGACCCCCGGGGCACGCGGCGGCCTCGGCGAGGCTGGGGTCCACACGGAGCCGGGCGCCCTGGGCGTGGGGGCGTCGGTGCGCCCGCCTCGTGCCCTGGCCGGCGTCCGCGGGGGCGCCCGGGCTCCCGGGGTGCGCCCCGATCTGCGGGAGGGGGCGCCCGGTCCCCGCGTGGGGGCCCCGGGGGCGCGGGAGGAGCCGGGGTGGGCGCGGGCTGCGCGGGCTCTCGGCCCTGCGCGGCGCGGGAGGCGGCGCGCGTCCTGCCCAGGTGCGGGAGCCGGCGCCGCCGCAGCTGAGCCTCCTCTTCTCTCCCGCAGGAGCCTCCCGACGACCCTGCCGCGGCGACCCGGGGCGTGTGCGAGGCGAGCCCGCGGCCGGCAGCGCAGCCACGTTTAAAAAAAGCGGAAGGAGCGGCGGCGGCGGGAGGAGGAGCGGAGGAGGGGCCGCGGCCGAGCGGCGGGGACGCGGGGACGCGGGGACGCGGCTTTGTGCTGGCGGGTCGCGGCGCCCATGGCGGAGCGCGGCCGGGGGGGCGCCGGCGGGGCGCTGCCCACGTCCCCGGGCCCGGGCCTCGGCGCGGGGGGCGCCCTGAAGGCGGGCTCCGGGGGCGGCGGGCGCCTCGGCCCCGGGCGGGCGCGCTGTGACAGCGGCGGGGTTTCCAACGGCGACTGCAGCCTCGGCGTGTCTGGGGACGAAGCCCGGGCCGGCGCCGCCAGGGGACCCCACGGCCCCGCGCTCGCCCCGACCCCCAGCCCGGCCGCCGGCCCCCTGCCCCGGGACAGCAAGGCGGGCGGCCTGCCGCGGCGGAGCAGCATCATCAAGGTAGGTGGCAGCAGGGCGCGCGGCCACCGCGGCCGCCCTTGGGCTTGCGCCCCCCGGGGGGAGGGGCGCGCGGGGCGCAGGGAGCGGGCGCGGGCCCCTGGCGCGGGGCTGGGCGGGGAGCGGGCACTGGGCGCGCAGGCGTCCGGCGGGGGCGCAGAGGGGCGCCCGGGGGCGCGGGACCGCGCGCGGGCAGCCTCCCCCTGTGACCCCGGGGCTGTCACCTCTGCCGGGGCCGGCCTGGAGGCAGGGCCTGCACCTGCGCGCTCGGGGCTCCCCTGGGGGCCTGGGCTGCTGAGGGCGCCCCCCAGGCTGCCTATTGCATTTGGAGGCCAGTTGGCGATTATGTGAAAACATTTCCCTAAGAGCCCGGAAGGCAGACGGGCGTTTCTAAGCAGGTTTCCTGGGCTCTGTAGCTGGTTGCCTCTGGCAGATGCTCAGCTTCCAGGGGGCAAAGTCCCGGGCCCGTCCATCACGGAGAAATGGAGCAGGTTTCTGAACAGAAACGCAGATTTCCGCTTTCCTGGGCTCGCGGCCCTGCGCGCTGCGCGGCGGCACCTAGGCTTGCTGCAGTGGCTGCCCCCGCCGCCTCGGGGCAAGTTCTTCTGGGCAGTTTGCTTGGTTTTGAAATCTTTGGCGTGGTGTAATTTAGCAGAAGCAAGCCTGCAGTTGTTTAGTGTGTTTTGAACTCAAGAAGTGGTGTTTGTTGTGGTTTCATTCTTATATTACATTTGGGTCTGCAATTTTAAAATAATTCCCGTGACATGAAGTGAAAATAGAGTTTCTGAGCAAAGAAGAGCAAGACCAAAACGCTTTCTGCAATCAGGGCTCACCAGGCCAGCTAGCAAAGCAGGAGGGCTGCACCCACCCTTCCTGTGTGCGGAGGGAGGGCAGGGCGGGCCACAGGGCGGTGGGCCCCGGGCTGTGTGAATTTCAGTTGCACCTACAGAATCCTTCCAGGGACCCTGAAAATGGCTGATGGTGTTACCAGCTTCTAGTCAAATATACCATCTCGCTCCTCTGTGTAACAGGCAGTTGTGAAACTGCTTTCCCTTTGTCATCTGTTTGCACAGTTTATGTGAAGGGTTTGAAGCACAAGGGGATCAGCTACCTGCAGGGCACGCTCAGAGTTAAACTAAGGAAAGTAAAATGTGTTTTTGTTGCAGGCTTACATTTTCTTTGACTGTCTATCTTAGGCGGAAGCCTAAGTGTCTGATGATCAGCACTATTGACAGTTATGTGTCATCACTGTGTTTACATGGCCATAGTAAATGAATGAAATTTTAGGTGAAAATACCAAAGAAAACACCATTCTACCAAATTTTAATCCCCTCCGTCAGTTTTCAGGGCCTCTTTTTGCTTTTTTAAATAATTCAAACTTTATTGGGGTTCATAGTGGGATTCATAATGTAACTTCTCTAATTACAATATGTTTTAATTTTACATTCGTAGGACATTAGAGAGAAGGCTCTTTTGCCAATTTCTGATAGATGGAATTGAGAGCTTGGTGGTGGATACCATTTCTTCACTGAAGACTCTGGAAGCACATCGGGAAATGATTAATTGTTCAGAAAGCGCTGGCTTAGAAGTGACATAGATGCTTATATTGAATTCTGAAACTTCCAAAGATGTTTTCTTTTTCTCCTTTCCCACGAAGGCAGTTGATTCTAGATACCCAGTGCCAGAAACAGGAGGAGCCCAGTAGACATTTGCTTGCTGATGTAGGAAAGACAGAATGACCAGGAACTGCACGCTCTCTCTTTTAAGTTCTGTTAATTTCTGAAACGAGTGGTTTTGGATTTGCTGCTGTCATATTTTGTTAATTATCTTGTATGTCCTAAGATGACTTCTTTTTCTTGCCTTATTTTCAAATATATAAAAACTTGTATATTTCTTAAACACATGGATCAAGATTTTAGGGATTTGTTTGTTATACCTTCTAAAGACATAATTTACAGCATCAAGACAAAGTACTAAAAGAATAAAGAGGTCTTTTTACCATAACATAGTTTCATAAAGCGATGAATGGGTCACACATTTTTTTGTCACATGACTGGCAGAATTCTTTATCTTGCACTTTTGTTTAAAAAAAAAAAAAAAATCTTAGCAGGAGTTGGTGTGTTGGAAAGTGGAAAAGCAATGCTGATGTCTTGCCTTCATTTCCTTATGCTCTTGCTCTTTCTTTTTGTTGGCAAAGTTGTGGCCCTACCAAACAATCCTGCATAAGACGCAGGATTCCCATTTGCCATGCACCAATCTGCTATTAACACCTTGTACTGTTGCGGTAAATCTGTTACAATTGATGAAAGACTAGTTTTACAATTGTACTATTCACTAATCTGTGGCTTAACTTACGGGTTCATTGTGTGGTGTAGTTCCACAGAATTTAAAAAAAATTTCTTCGTTACCATGTATACAACGTAACATTTCCCTTTTTAGTCATCTGCACAAGCGCATTTCAGTGCTGTTAATTATGCTCACAATGCTGTGCTGCCATCACCACCATCCACTACCAAAACATGTCCATCATCCCAAACAGGTGCTCTGTACCTTACAGCCTTAGCTGCCCACTCCCTGTCCCCACCTGCCCCCTCACAGCCTGCGTCCTAGATCCTGACTCTGTGAGTTTGCTCATCATAATTGTTTCAAAGCAGCGAGACCCCACGATGTTTGTCCTTTTGTGTCTGGCTTATTTCACCTAGCTTGATGCCTTCAGGGTTCCTCCAAGGTGTTGCGTATATCAGGACTTCACTCCATTGCACGACTGACTACTGTTCCATTGTGTGTATGTTCCACATGTTATTTATCCATTCATGGCTTGAGGGACCCTTACCCTGCTTCTTTTTTTTGGCAATTGTGAATAATGCTGCTGTGAACATCAGTGTGCAAAGATCTGTTTGAGTCTCTGATTTCAGTTCTTTTCTAGTGTGATTGCGGGGACATGTGGTAATCCTATGCTCAGCTTCCTGAGGAACCACCAGACTGTCTTCCACAGTGGCTGCTCCATTTTACATTCCCACCAGCAGTGAATGAGGCTCCTCTTTCTGGGTATCTTCTCCAACACTTGTTATTCTCCTTTTTTTTTTTTTAATAACAGCCATTCTAATGTGTGTGAAAATGTATCCCACTGTGGTTTTGATGTGCATTTACCTGATGGCTAATAAGACTGACTCATTTCATGTGTTTTCTGGCCATTTGTATAATTTCTTTGGAGAGATGTCTGTTGAAGTCTTTCGCTAATTTTTTAAATTTTTGTTGTTGTTGTTGCTGTTAAGTTGAAGGATTTCTTTTTGGATGCATGGTTTTCAAATGTTTTCTCCCATCGTGTAGGTGGTTGTTTTACTTTAATGGTAAAGTCCTTTGAGGAACAAAAGTTTTTAATTTTGATGAGGTCCCATTTATCTATTCATCTGTTGCTTGTGCTTTCAGTGTAAATTCTGAGAAACCTCTGCGTAACACAAAGTCCTGAAAGTGCTTCCCCACATGTTCTTCTAGGAGTTTTATAGTTCTGGCTGTTACATTTATGTCTTTGATCCATTTTGAGTTGGAGATCCAGTTATCCCAGCACCATTTGTTGGAGAGACTGTTCTTTCACGATTGAGTGGGCTTTGCCCCCTTGTCAGAAATCAGTTGGCCATGAATGTGAGGGCTCATTTCTGAGCTCTCAGGGCGATTCTGTTGGTCTGTATGTCTGTCCTTGTGCAAGACCATGCTGTTTTGATTAGTGTAGCTTTGTAATAAGTTTTAAGATCGGGAAGTGTAAGTCCTCCAACTTCACTCTTCTTTTTCAAGATGACTTTACCTATTTGGGGCCAGTGAAATCATGTTCTGAAAGCGAGTCCATTTCTGTGGGCGTAAACCTGTTGTAAGTAGGGTCTTTCAGTGAGGATACTTCAGTTAAGGCCTGGCCCAGGGTGGGTCCTAATCCTCTTACTGTAGTCCTTAAGACAGAATGAAATTTAGAGAGAAAGCCATGGAAGCAAGAAGCAAGAAGGTGGAAGCAGCAGAACCCAGAAGAGAAGGGACAGCCCAACAGACGCCACCATGTGGCCAGGTTCGCTGGTCACTGGTCTTCAGGAAGAAGGTCAGTCTTGATGACGTGGACATTTTCATGGCCTCAGAACTGTAAGCTTTTAAGCTAATAAATTCCCATTGCTAAAAGACAGCCCATTTTATCCTGTCTTCTTTAAGCAGCTTAGCAAACTGGACCACAGCAACTTACCCTTCCATATAAATTTGATGATTGGCTTTTCCGTTTCTGCAAAGAAGGTTGATGGGATTTTGATTGCATTAGTCTGTATGTCTTTCCTTGTGCAAGACCGTGGATTACTGTGGCTTTGTAATAAATTTTAAGATTGGGTAGTGTGAGTCCTCCAATTTCATTCTTCTTTTTTGAGATGGTTTTAGCTATTCGGGGTTCCTTACCCTTGCATATAAATTTGATGATTGGCTTTTCCATGTCTGCTCAGAATGTTGTTGGAATTTTGATTGGGATTGCTTTGACTCTGTGAATCGCTTTGGGTGGAATTGACATCTTAACAACATTCAGTCTTAATACATCTATGAACACCGATTGTCTTTCCAGTTATTTAGGTCGTCTTCGGTTTCTTTTAGTGATGTTTTACAGTTTTCTGTGTACAAGTCTTTTACATCCTTGGTTAGATTTATTTCTAGATATTTGATTCTTTTAGTTGCTATTGTAAATGGAATTTTTTTTTCTTGGTTTAGTCTTATGATTGTTCATTACAAGAGGGGTATAGAAACACTGCTGATTTTGCATGTTGGTCTGGTACCACGCCACTTTGCTGAATTCATTTATCATCTCTGTTAGCTTTGTTGTGGATTTCTCAGGATTTCCTGTTTATAGAATCATGTCATCTGCAAATAGGGCAAGATTTGCTTCTTTCTTTCCAGTTTGGATGCCTTTTATTTCTTTCCTGCCTGGTTGCTCTGGCTAGACTTCCAGTACAGTGTTGAATAATGGTGGTGACAGTGGGAATCCTTCCTTGTTCCTCATCTTAGAGGGAAAGCTTTCAGTCTTTCACCACTAAGCATGATGTTAGCTATGGGTTTTTCATATATGCTGTTTACTATGTTGAGGCAGTTTCCCTCTATTGCTAGTTTTCTAAGTATTTTTATCAAGAAGGGGTGCTGGATTTTTAAATTGCCTTTTCTGCATCAATTGAGATGACCATGTGTTTTGTTTCCTTTGTTCTGTTAATGAGGTGTATTACATTAATTGATTTTCTTATGTTTAACCACCCTTGCATATCTAGGATACATCCTACTTGATCATGGTGTATAATTCTTTTTTTTTTTTTTTTTTTAAAGATTTATTTATTTATTTATCTCCTTCTTTCTGCTTGTGTTTGCTGTGTCCATTCGCTGCGTGTTTTCTCTGTGTCTGCCTATCTCCCCCTTGCTGTGAGGTCTTGCTGCATCAGCCCACCGTGCCGCGCAGGCCG
Organism: Cabassous unicinctus; assembly: GCA_029593785.1. Classification (NCBI taxonomy): domain Eukaryota; kingdom Metazoa; phylum Chordata; class Mammalia; order Cingulata; family Chlamyphoridae; genus Cabassous; species Cabassous unicinctus. The sequence goes on along the minus strand of JAQZBX010010479.1, from coordinate 13,063 downwards.
GCCTGCCTTCACAAGGAGGCCCCGGGAAGCGAACCCGGGGCCTCCCGCATGGTAAACGGGGGCTCTATCGATTGAGCCATACCCGCTTCCCTGTATAATTCTTTTAATGTGCTGTTGTATTTGGTTTGCTAGTTTTTTTTTGTTGAGGATATTTGCATCTATACTCTTGAGAGATATGTGTAATTTAGTTTCTGGTGTTATGCTTATGTGGCTTTGGTATGCGGTGATGTAAAATGAATAAGAGAGTGTTCCCTCCTCTTCAGTTTTTTGGAAGAGTTTTAGTAGGATTGGTGTCCATTCTTCCTGGAATATTTGGTAAAATTCCCCCATGAAGCCATCTGGTCCTGGGCATGCCTTTTTTGGGAGGTTTTTGATTACCTATTCAATCTCTTTAGCAGTTATTGGTTTGTTAAGATCTATTTCTTCTTGGGTCAGTATAAGTAGTTTGTGTATTTCTAGGAATTTGTCCAATTCATCTAGGTTATCTAGTTTGTTGACATATAGTTGTTCATAGTATCCTCTTATTGTCTTTTTATTTCAGTGGGGTATGTTGTAATGTCCTCCTTTTCATTTCTGATTTCAGTTATTTGTTCGTCTCTCTTTTTTTCTTTGCTAGTCTAGCTAATGTTTTGTTAATTTTATTGATCTTTTCAACGAACCAACGTTTGGTTTTGTTGATTTTCTCTATTTCTTTTATCTCACCTCTAATTTTTGTTATTTCCTTCTTTCTGCTTGCTTTGGGATTAGTTTGCTCTCCTTTATTTCTTCTGGTTTTGATGTTAGAAGTGTTTCTTCTTTTTTAATGTACGCATTTAGAGCTATAAATTTCCCTCTTAGCACTGCTTTTGCTGCATCCCATAAGTTTTGGTATATTGTGTTTTCATTTTCATTCTCCTCAAACTATTTCCCAATTTTCTTTGTGATTTCCTTTTTAACTCATTGGTTTTTAAAAGAATACATTATTTAATTTCTACATATTTGTGCATTTCTCTGATTTCTAGCTTCATTCCATTATGTTTGGAGAAAATACATTGTATGATTTTAATATTTTTAAATTTATTTAGACTTGTTTTGTGACCTAAGATATGTTATATCCTGGAGAATGATTCATGTGCACCCGAAAAAAATGTTTATTCTGTTGTTGGATGAAGTGTCTTATATATATGTCTAGTTTGTGTAGAGTGCTGCTTAAGTCTTGGATTTCCTATTGATCTTCTGTCTCAACATTCTATCCGTTATTGATGGTTGTGTTTTAAAGTCTCCTGCTATTAATGTAGAACCATCAGTTTCTCACTTCAAATCTGCCAGTATTTGTTCCATATATTTTTTGGGCTCTACTGTTAGGTGCATATATTTTAGTAATTGTTGCATCTTCTTGTTGCATTGACCCCTTTATTGGTATTTAAAAACTGCTTTTGTCCCTAGTAACTTTTTTTAACCTACAGTCTATTTTATCTGATATTAGTATAGCTATCCCAGCTCTCTCTTGGTTACTAACGGCATGATATATATTTTCCATCCTTTCGCTTTCAGTCTACTTATGTCTTTGAATTTAAGGTGAGTCTCTTTAGATAGCATATAGTTGGGTCACACTTTTTCATCCATTCTGCCACTCTCTGCCATTTGACTGGTGAGTTTAATCCATTTACATTTACATCATTACTGATAATGCAGGACTTTATTCTGCTATTTTACTATTGAGTCTTTGTAACTCTTATACCTTTTTTGTGCCTTAATTCTCCAGTTAATGCCTAATTTTCTATGTATTTGTTTTCTTATTGTACCATATTGAGTCCTTTCTTATTTCTATATCTCTCTATGTTTTATATATTTCCCTTGTTGTTACCATGGGGTTAATATTTAACATCCTAAATATATAACAATTATGTGCTATAACTTAACCTCAGTGGTGTACACAAAAACTGTTCCTTCACTCCTTTGTCCCCCCACCTTTTCTTGTACTTGTTACAGATTGTGTCTTTGTTCAATGTATGTCCAAAACCATAGACTTATCGATACTTTAATGCATTTGCATTTTCGCACCTGTAGGGAGTAAGAAGTGGAGTTACATACCAAACAATACAGTTCAGCAGCACCTGGCATTTATAATTACCCAAATGGTTACCTTTACTGCAGGTCTGCCTTTCTTTACGCACTTTGAACCACTGCCTTGTGCCCTTTCAGTCTGAAGAACTCCCTTTAGCATTGCTTGTAGGGCAGTTCCAGTGTTGATAAACTCCATCAGCTTTTGATTATCTGGGAATGCCTTAATCTCTCCTCAGCTTTGAAAGAAATTCTTGCCTGATATAAAATTCTTGCTTGGCGGTTGTTTTCTTTCAGCACTTTTAAGTATTTCAGCCTACTACCATCTTGCCTCCTTGGTTTATGATGAGAAGTTGGCACGTAATCTAATTGTGACTCCCTTGTACATACATGTTGCTTTTCTCTTGCAGCTTTCAGAACTCTCTCCTTGTCCTTTTATTAGCCACTTTGATCAGTATGTGATAGGGTATATTTTTATTCAAGTTGATCCTGTTTGGTGTTATCTGGGCTTCTTGGATGTGCATATGAATGTCTTTTGCTAAGTTTGGGAAGTTTTCTGTTATTATTTCTTTGAGTATTCATTCTACCCTTTCTCTCTTTTCTCCTTCTGGGACTCCCATAAAGTGCATATTGGTATGCCTGATGGTGTCCCAGAGGTCTCTTAGGCTGTTTTTGCTTTTTATGATTTCTTTTTCTTTCTGCTCCTGAGCCAGAGTGGTTTCAATTGTGTTGTCCTCAAGTTCGCTGATTCTTTCTTCAGCCAGCTCTAACTTGCTGTTGGCCCTCCTGGGAATTTTTCGTTTCAGTGATTGTGGTCGTCAAGCCTGGCAGTTTTGTTTGGCTCCTTTTTAATAGTTCTCTCTTTATTGAGATTCTCTTATTGTTCATTCATTTATTTCCTGATATCCTTTAGCTCTTTCTCTGGATTTTCCTCCGTCTCCTTGAGCATATTGAAGACCATTTCTTTTAAGTTTTTGTCCAGTGTGTCCACAGTTTGGTCTTCTTGATGTTTTCTGGGTTTTCTCTTCTTCCTTTGGATGGGCATGATTTCCTGTTTATTTGTCTTGTACTCTTGTTGCACACTGTACATTTAATATTTTAAAATGCTAACTCCATGATTTATTCCCTGCGATGTCTGGTTCTTGAGCTCGTAACCAGCTGTCGATTTGAAAGAGGTTTTCTCGAGTGTCAGCTCCCCTGCCAGGAGGGTCCGCCCAAGGCAAATGCAAAGTCAGGGCCCTCCCTGTCTTTTCTGTTCCTGTTTATTGTTCTCGGCTTGTGCTTGCAAGTGGCCTTAGCAGTTCCTCTGTTTACGGAAGTTTGAATGCCCTCTCTGCTTCCAAGGAAATGGACCTCTTCCTTCCCTGTGTGTTCCCTGCAGGCCTGAAAGCAGGTAAGCCTTTGCCTCAGCCTGTCCACGCAGTTGTTTCTTACACTGCTGACATTGTCGGAAGCTGCTAAAGCCTGCAGGGCAAGTTATGAGAGGGGGCACATGTAAGAGGAGTTTCCCAAATCAGTCCACCCCAGCTGGAACGACGCCAGGGACCCACCAAGGGCACGCCGGGCAGCTCCACACTGCCCTGGAGAGGGGCTAAGGGAAGGCCCAGGCAGGACGTCAGGGGCTTCTTCCTGACCTGCCCGGCACGTGCAGCCCTCACCGTCCTCTGCAGCTCTGGGAAGCGTGCCATCTCCAAGCCTTCTGCACCACGCTACCGGGGCTGGGCTGGACCCCTGGCCGCCTTCAGAGCCAGGCCCTCAGCTGATCACAAGCAGTGACTAGCCATCCGACCTCCACAACCCCACGTCTTGGGGAGCTGGGTTTTTATGTCTCTTGGCGGGTTGGACCCTGGGGCTGCCTGCGGCAGGAGTGGAGGATTGTGGTGGGAGCAGCCACACAGAGAGAGGGATTTACTGGTATTTCCCGTGATTTACTAGCCTCTCCCTACCCTCTTCCTCGGATGCTGTACTGTTCCACTGTACTCTGGAGTTTTCAGTGGCTGATTGAGACATTTCCTGCCTGTTGAGCAGTTGAACTGGTGGAGGGACTGGCTCCTGGAGCTTCCTGCCCTGCCATCTTCCCACCGCTTTTGTTCATTTCAAGTGGAAGGGGTGGAGGCAGCCAGGAGGTCTAGGAGCGGCTTAGTAAGCAGGGTGGTCGTTGGGATGTGGGCCCTGGCAGGGGGCAGGGCCTGCTGGGGAATGGAGACCAGTGCTTGTGGGGCTGTGTTAGCTGACGCGTACGGCTCATGAGCTATGCCTTTTTCCTGCCTTCCGTCTTCACTATAGAATTGACATCCCTCTTGGGTGGGGATTCTGAATTCAGAGAGAGAAATAAGACCTCAATGTGATAAATGGTGGGCATGGAAAGGGGATTGCTGCTGCCGTGCAGAAGATGTGGTAGGTGGACCAGAATTCTGTTTCTCCCTTAAAACCATTTCTTTGGAACTCCGTCTGTTTGTTGAGTAAGAGTCTGTTGTAAAACTACATTTTCTGCCGAGATAGATGCTCTGTCTATACTCAAAGAGCTCCTTGGTGTGGTAGAGCATTTATGGAAACTCAGAAACTGCAGCCTTGAAGAGCTTCTTACAGGGACCTTGAGGAGAGAAAGACACCGTGGAGCTCATCTGAGTGTTCTGCGTTTCCGTGGCTTATTGAAAGTAAACTTCACCTTCTGGATTGTTTAGAGAGGCCCATTACACATTTTTAAAGGAAGAAGTCAGCATCATGTGTGTCATCTTAAAGTAATCTAGTAAGTGAAAACAGCACTTTCATTTTCTCTTTCCGTAATTCATCACACAACTCAATGCCATCTGTGCTTTATTCTGAAACAGTTAATTTGGTTAATTGTTCGGATGGCATCCCTTTTTTTTTTTACAAATAGGTTAATCCTTTAATTAAACGGCTAGGTCCTGGAACGGGAAGCAGCCTTTTAGGCCTTGGATTTCTTTTTCATTTTAGAAATAAATGAAGTTAAAATGTCGGTTGGTTTGTATGTTTTATTCTAATCAGAACTAATTGACTACTTTGCTTAGTACTTGTAAAAATTGTGGTATAATTTGCACAAACTAAAATGCACTTTGGCTGGTGTCCAGTTCTGTGAGTTTTCACAAAATCCCACCATCGTGTAACCACCACCACAACCAAGAGAATGGAAACAAAATCCCCCCGAGCCCCTCTGAGCTCTTCCCCTCTCCTGCTCCCAGGCCGTGGCAACCACTGACCTTTTCTACTTTTTAATAAGTGGAAAATTCGGCTTTTTATTTTTTGTACTTAGAAGCAGTAATAGCAGCCACCATTATTAGGCACTACGTGCAAACCACGCGGAAGAGCGCTTAATTATTCACTGTCATCATATGGCTTAGTCCTGCCTGAACCCCAGAGGCTGCAGGAGGCCAGAATTCAGGGGTTCAATGACTTGCCCAAGGTGCCAGTCCTGGCCATTGCACCCCACTTGGGTACTGCTGCCCACCAAATTACACTGGTGATTTTAAGTTTTCTGTGTAACTGTGGTTGTCTTCCCCTTTAAACGTAGGGGACTGGAGAATCTCTGTTTGTGCTGGCAGAAGTTGGCAGATACTCTGGCCGGCAGCTGCTGGGTCACCTGTTGGGGCCTCGGCGCGCGCTGACCTTGCCCAGGGTGGCAGCGCTTATTCTGGTTAATGTCGTTCTTGCTGTCGTCGTGTCATGTGGTGGAGGAGAAGCACTTCTGTCACCATCACAGCAGAGACGCACCTGTGTCTTGATGCCCAGCGCCCAGCACGAGGGGCAGGCATATCCATGACACATACTTAAATGGAATGATGAAAGCTTACGGGTGTGTATCACGGCAGCCTGCGCTTTAGATAAATTAGCCTTCTTGCAGGTAAAAGCTGGGCTGAACGGTACTTCCCAGTTCCACAGATAACAGGCACTCATTTCCATCTTTTGAATTGCATCTTAAAAATAATACCTGCATATGACTTTGGACATTCTTTTTTATGGGGGAAAAGATAGCTCCCTTCCCAACATGCTTGTGGGGCTATCCTAGGTGTAACCAAACAGTGCTTGGTCCCAAAGGGAGCTGGGTTGGATGGACAGGCCACCTGCATCCTTGAGGCCAGAAGGACTGACGGACAGTCTGCAGCCGTGCTCTTCGCTTTATCCTAATGCACTTGAGACCACGGGGTGAGTGTGGGGAGACCAGGGCACAGCACAGAGGCCGGCCGGAGCCGGCTCACGGAGCTTGTGTCACAGGTGGGAGCTCGGTTTGCAAAAGTGGTCGGGGGCGTGAATTCTCATACGCGAACATTTACTTGCCCCCTTTTGTTTTTTCACTTCTGTTTTCCAAACTCTCCTCCAAACAGTTGTGTGTTTTTCACCAAATCCAGACAGACAACTGACTGGAAGTTGTCTGCTTTGTTAGCTGCTGACGGCCACCTGGGTTATCTTCTGAGAATGCGCTCTCCCAGAGTCCCTTCATTCCTTTTATAGTTCCGTGTGATCGGCAGGGGGCTAAACTTACCCGTGCCTCAGTCTCCCCCACTCTAGGACAGTGTCATTTACAGCCCACATGCAGATATGAATGAGGTGTGAGCGTTCGTGGTTCCTCTTCTGACTTTATTATATACACACACGTCCATGAATAGATCTCTATCCTTACTAACACTCAGTTCTGGTGCCATCCTTTACTCGTCTACCAGACTCTTCTGCGTAGCTTCAGCCACTGGTTCTGCGTTGGTGGGCTTCTGCAGTGCAGGGCTCTTTTCCGATGTTTCCCCTGTTGGGGCTCAGGGTCTGAAGCGGTGTGTCAGCAGGTGCCTGGCCAGCTCTCTTCCCTGCTGGCACTAACAGTGGGTCGAGAGGGTTGTGCTGGCCTGTGGGTGTTGGCTGGGACTCACACTCAAGCCAAAGCCACCAGGGAGGCTTCAGGCATGTCAGAAGAATTCCGTGGCTCTAGGGTGCCCATAGTATATAATTAACTGCACTGCGTTTTAGTGACAGTCATGTCAGTGGTCCACAGTCGCTGGCAGCACGCTTGGCGCCTGGCGGTCCCTGAGTGGCAGAAAAGGGCAGGTGGCTCGGCCCTGTTGACCCCCAGCACTTGGTCACGTGGCAGGGCCGGTTAGCTAAGGCGTGGTCTCGCTGCTGATCCCAGCTGGCGGCACGCAGGGGTCAGTCGGTCTCCCCCTGGGATCAGGTGGGCTGTACCCTGGGGTTGGGGGGCCACTCTGGGGCAGGGTTCTTAACCAGGGTCTGCAGAAAGATTCCAGGGGGTTCGTGAGCTTGCATTGAAAATTCAAAAAAACATATTCTTGTGGGGACGTGTTGGTGCAGGTTCGAGATATTTATTAAATAATACACAGTACCATGTGGACTTAGTAAGGGTCCGTGGTTTTCACCTGACTGGCAAAGGGGTCTGTGGAACAAAAAAGGTGAAGAGCCCCTGCTCTGGGGTGGGTGGGCTGCACCCTGGGATGGTGGGCTGCACCCTGGGATGGTGGGCTGCGTGCTGCCACATGTGGCGTGTCTGGATTATTCAGGAGGCAGAGTAACGTGGTGGGAAAATAAGGGTCTGGAGGAGGCCTTGGATCCCACTCCCACTCCCTGCTCCCTTCCGGGTGGCCTTGGGCAGGACCCTCAAGCTCTGTGTGTCTCGTCCTTCTGTCTCTCGGTCACCTCTCCCCTCAGTGCTGCTGTGAGGAAGGTGATGTGTAAAGCAGCGCAGTGCGTGTGGTGTAAGAAGCACTGTCTAGCTGGCTTGGTTTTCTGGTTCTCAGTCTCTCTGGAGCTCGTCCTGGATGCGCACTCCCTTTGAGCAGGAGATCACCAGCACTGCCGTGCCCGCCTGTTCCGGAGCTTTACGGCCTGCTGCGGTTAGTCTTGGTGCTTCTCTGGACGGGGTGCTTCAGCACGACTTGCACGTGTGTGCGCAGGCAAGCTGCGTGGTCAGAGCATGTTGAGCAGCCGTTTCTTGAAAGTTCCCGTATGTCCGTTTGGCCTTTGAGAAGTATTCACAGCACGTCCTTTCCCTCTCACAGGCGTCCTGGCCTGGTCACCTGCTGGAATCTGCGCTTTACAGCCCCTTGGCCACACCTGGGCTGCAGCCCCCTGAGCCTGCTGCTCTCTCTGCCTAGGCTTCGCCTTTGCCGTCACGCTTCTCTGTTCTTTCCCCAGCTCGGGATGCTTTCCTTCTCTCGCAGTCCTTATTCAAGTCTTCCTGAGAGAATCACCCCCAGTTGGAAGGAGCTGTTTCTCTGCCCTCCAGTCCGCATTTCCAGGCAGCCCCGTTTCCTCCAGCCTCGTGGGCTACTACATCTCATTCATGTTGAGTTTATGAAAGCAGCTAGTTTAATGTCTTGCAGAAAGTGTGTTTAAATATATATATTTATTCAGTAAATGTGTGAATGGATGAATAAGTGGACATGAATGACATAACTTAATTTAGGTGTTTGGTCAAGATGTTACTTAGATTAAACCCTGGTTTTGATTGGAATATAAAACTCAGTGGGCTGCATACTTCAAAGAAGAAATTTATCTCACGTACGTAATTTTGGAAACAATCAAAGGGAAGGAAATACCTTCATTTAAAGTTGGATCCAGGGATTTGGTTAGTTCCAGAATTGTTCTGCAAGATGCTAATATAAATTATCTGTCCCTTTTGTACCTCTGAAATAAGAATAGGCCTTTGAAACTTTCTTTTGCTTTATACACTGCTATCAAAGTTTTAAAAAGCGTGGTGAGAGAGAGGGAGTTACTGCTTGTGAAGGCATTTAATCTTTTTTCTGATGTTTGGTTTCTATAGTTTTTGCTTAGTTTTTGTTTATTTTTAAGAAACTAGATTACTTAAGCTTTTTAGACTAATTAATACTGGACTGTCAGAAGAGATTCATTGGAAGTGCTGTTGAATTAATAAAATGAAAATACGTAAGGACTCTGGAATACTGATAGGCAGAGCTGCAGAAGTGCCTTCCTGAGCCCTAGCATGTTTTGTCATATAATGTAGAAATGCTCCCTTTTGGTGCAATGGAAGAATTGGGCAAGGAGGGGCTTTAAGAAATGGCCGCATAGTCACATAATTTTGAGTGTGTCCTGTGCATCATCTTATACAGTCCCCAGCACCCCTCCAAGGAGTGCTGGGTCATTCCCTTTTCACAGAGGTGCCGCCATCACACCTGGTTTGGGGATTTCCAGGCAAGCGCACGAGCTTGCGAGAGCAGAAGCAGTATTCAGACCAGGTCTGACTGCCTCGAAAGTCCACGCTTCCAGTCCTCCATCCCCCTCTGTCCACTCCATCTTTGGAAATGTCTCTTTGACTTTTCCCTTTTTTTTCCTTCTTGTCCAAGCTGTTCTGGCTCCTTGATCTTACCAATTTCACCCAATCCTAAAATAGAAAACTGATTTCTGCTTTGGAAAGTTTGACCTTTTGTGACCAAATGTTAGGATGAAACCAGTGTGTACCTTACTGACAAAACCATAGCCAGGTCTCCCACGTCATAGTTTTCTGTCCGAACCACAAAGCGGGACTTTGTCCTTTTACTCTCAGCTCTGATTTTATCTTTTTAAGAACCTTTTCTTGGGGAACATTTTACATTTTTGTTTACTTTTTAACAGAAAGTTGATTTATACACGTTTTGTTTTTTTGGTGGGCTTCTTCTGATAGTGTCGGAACCCTATTATAGTTTTGGAATTGTCGAATAATTATGGAATTATAATTTCTTCTTACCATGAAATCAGTCGTCAGGTATCTTCTTAGAGTATGCTAAATAAACTGATTGGGAAGTAGAGGATATTAGCATCCCAGAAACCAAGCAGCTGGGTTTAAAAGTGATTACTAATGTAGATTCATGGGAGTTTTAGAACTGAAAGAGATGGTGTAAAATTCTTTTGTAGTTAGAGATACACAAGGCCATACTGATTAGTACATTTAGCTTCCAGCTATGGTTGAGTTCATTTATTTGCATATTAGCATAACAGAATTGGAAAAAAAATTATGTAATACTGCAGTGCGTGGGTATTAATAGAACAAGATGTGGTCTTTCAGATAGCTATTTTTGAGAATTTGTTTTTGCTATAGATAGCTGCATATGTACACATGATATACTTGTGCATGCATTTACTCTGAAGACGTGGTTTACGCAGAGTAAAGATTAAGACCGACCCAAATAATATAGTGGTAGGTGGACATGAGGCCTACCTGTCTCGTGAAAGGCTGATGGGAAGCAGGTGTCTGCTCTCCAAATTGAAAATGCCCAGGAAGGCGTAAGCTGCTTTTTAGGAGCCTTGCTGACGAAGCTTCTGTTGCTTTTGACTGATTAGTGGCCACAGAGGGATAAGAGACCTCTTTGCAGCTACCATTTAAATCAGAAGCCGTGTGCCTCTCTCCATATGGTTGCTCCCTTTTTCTTTTCATCTTTCTAAGCTCTGATATCCTGAGGATACAGTAGATGTAATTTTTCAAATAGCTAATATGGTTGAATGTTTATTCTTGCAGGAAATAAAGCAAGTTGCTTAGATTTTTACTTCTAGCAATCCATGCTAATAGAATATATTAAATGCCAAAAGAATTATTGAGATGTTTTGACATCAGAGCTAATAGACTTCCTAATGAAATATCAGTTTTAGGATGTGTTTATCTTTGGAGTTTTTGATGGTTGTTTGAAAGAGGTCCATATGCACTTTCAGAGCTTTCTGTAGTTTATATATATTCCCATAAATACTTTTCTATGCATTAAAAATAGTATTAGAGTGGAATTGCTCTTACAAGATGTGAGTATGTTCCACTTTAGTAGGCATTATCAGATGCTTTTCCTAACTGGATCCATCAGTTCATGCACCCACCAGGTTTGGGAGATTCAGTTTCTCTAAATGCTCGCCAGGAGTCGGCACTGTCGGCGTTTTGTCTGGTGTAGCCACCGTGACGGTACCTTACTGTGGTTTTGAGATTGCATTTCCCTGATGGCTACTGATTCTGAGCACCATTTCATAAGTATTCTTGGCCACTTGGATGTGCTCTTCTATAAAGTGCCTTTTCAAGGCTGTCTGTTTTTAAAACTGGGTTGTTCTTACTTAGCTTATTGATTGGTAATTCTATGTCTTTTGTGTGATACGTGTTTTGCAGATCTCTCCCCCCAGTATGTGATTTGCCTTTTCCACTCTCTTAAAGGCTGTCTTTTAATTAAGTCCAACTTATCAGTCCTTTATGATGATTATTCTTGTGTCCTGTTTAAGAAATCCTTATTCAGCTCAGAGATCATGAAGATGCTCCCTTGCTTAACTTCTAGAACCTTTATTGTCTTACTTTTCACATTTAGATCTACAGTCCGTCTGGGATTTATTTGGGAGTAGGCTATGAGGTAGGAATCTTCGGCACCATTTAATGAAAACACGGCCTTTCCCCCCTTGCTGTGCTGCCTGGTTCCCTTTTGCCATGAGCCAGGTGGCCATGTGTGTGTCTGCTCTGGGGTCTGTTTTGGTACATCAGTCTGTCTCCCTGTCTTTGTGCCCATAGCTCACTATCTTTCTTACCAGGTGTACCTCCCACAGAAATTGCTACGTGTGTCCATCAAAAGATAGGTGTGAGACTGTTCCCAGCGGCATTAACTGTAACAGCTTCAAGCCAGATGCCCGGCACCGAAAATTAAAAGAAGGCTGTGGTGCTGCGTGCATCACACAAGCCCCTCAGGCACGGTGTGGAGGGAAAGAGGCCTGTGACTGCGTTCATGTCACGTGCAAACCGGGCAAACCTAATTTGTGGTAGAAGTCAGAATAATGGTTACCTTTAGACTATGACTGAGAGAGGAAACAGAGGGGCCTTCCCGGGGCCACTGATGTTTGGTTTCTGCGTCTGGAGGGAGGTTCCAAGGTGAGTTCACTTGATAAAAACCCGCTGAGCTGCATACTTGCCATTTTCCTGGAGGTATACGGTACCCAGTAAATCGGTTGATTTCAACAATTAAATTGTGAAAATTAATCAGATTCCCATACTTACTGGCTATTTCACCCCGAACCGTTTAAAGCAGTGGCTTCCACAGTTTGCTGCTTCGTGTTGATCGATGTGTGAAAGGTTTTTTTCTTTTCTTTTCTTTTGTTTTCAGGTACCACGGCTGGGGATTGAACCCGGGACCTTGTATGTGGGAAGCCGGCGCTCAACCACTGAGCCACATCGGCTCCCCTTAGTTGGTTCTTGTGTTTGGTTGTTGTGTGTTTTGTTTTCAGGAGGTACCGGGGACCAAACCCAGGACCTTGTGTGTGGGAAGCTGGCACTCAACCACTGAGCTGTGTCGGCTCCCTTGAGTTGGATTTTTCATTTGTTTTGCTTTTTGTTTGTTTTGTTTTCAGGAGGTAATGGGGACCGAACCTGGGACCTCATATGTGGGAGGCCGGCGCTCAACCACTGAGCTGCACTGGCTCCCCCAAGTTGGTTCTTTTGTTTGTTTGTTTGTTCTTTGTTTTGTTTTCTGGAGGTACTGGGCACTGAAACCGGGACCTCCCATGCGGGAAGCGGGTGCTCAACCACTGGGTTATGTCCACTCGCCCGAGAGGGGTTTTTTGCTGCCTTGCAGCCTTGGGTGAGACCTGAGAGACTGCGTGGAGCTGAGTGAGGTGAGGGGAGTAGAGGGAGGGGCAGCTTGCTGGAGCAGCCCCAAGAGCGTGCCTGTCCTGGGTGGGAGGGCGTGTGTGGTGGGAGCGCAGCAGGCGGTAAAGGGTGCCTGGCCGTTGGCGTCATTGCTAGACCGCAGTCCTTGGGGCTTCTCCAGTGGGTTTGGTGTGGTTTGGGGCGTTTTCGTACCTTTGGTGTGCTGCAGGAGGCTTAGTATCTGAGTGTGTGCTGCCCGTACGGAAGCTTTGGGGACCACTCGCTGTGGAGCACCCGTTCTCTGCACAGCGCTTTTCCGGGTGGAGCTTTTTGGTCTCCAAAGCAGTAAAACAGAAACTGATTGTCCAGTCTCTAGACAAAAGCAAGTGTGGTTTGGTGACCACCAAATCGCAACGGCCAGGACCCCAGGCTCTCAGTTCTCCTGCACGCGTGTCCTGGCCCGTG